>APFE030353256.1:111609-158194 GCA_000404065.3 Pinus taeda
CCCCCCCCTTCCCAAATATTCAGCTCCGCTCTCAGCCTCTGATCTCATCATCAACCCTACCTCTACCTCCTCTGATAAAACAGATCAAGAAACAACCCTTCAAACTTCCAACATGGAGATAGATGCAGCTCTAGCTCTCAGTATCCATCAAAAGCCAAACAAGGAAGAACAGAACACACCTATACACATGGATGAGGAACCAGAGAGTGTAGATTTGGGAGAGTTGGACTTTCTCACTTTGGAAACAGCGTGCCGACAGAAATAATTCAATGCTATACCCCCCAGGCAAATCGAAAATCTTGAAGAAGTCTTAGCCAGAGCACAGCATAACAAATGTCTTGGTATATAGGCAGAGAGTCCTTGGGATGGAAAAAAAAATATTGAAAGAAACGAAGAAGCGCAGACGTAAAACGGATCTGCAGAGGACCATTATTATTGGAGAAATGCTAGTGGAATCTGGTAGATTCCCCAAGCTGACCAAGTTCTTCAAATCTCATCCTCAACGTTCCCCATGAAGCTCATCTCATGGAACGTGAGAGGGCTTAACAGCCTTGCAAAACACAGAATGTTAAAAAACATGATACAGCAAGACAAGCCTTCATTAGTCTATCTACAAGAAACAAAATGTAATAGCACTGCACTAGAAAGGATCCTAAATAAAGCCTGGTCTGGATGCCATTCAGTCTCAATGGATGCTTTAGGGGCTTCAGGAGGGCTGGCAATCATATGGAACCCTCAAGTCCTCTCTCTTCATAATTTTCACGCCTCACACTTCTTCATTCAGACAACTTTCCACCTAATCGAAACCAATATCCATGGTAATCTCTCTAATGTGTATTTCCCACAAGACTTACAAAAAAATCTAGATCTGCTGAACAGCCTTATTGCCCTCAACTCTGTCAGGAGTTTTCCCCTTTGGATCTGTGGTGGTGACTTTAACATCATCACAACTTTGGAGGAGAAATCAGGAGGAAGATTGAGGCTGGAAGGAGACAACATTGGCTTCAAAGACTTCATCCACAGGAATCAGTTAATGGACCTACAGACCTCTAATGGTATGTACACCTGGACCAATAAAAGAAGGCGACCACAACATATCGCCTCCAGGCTGGATTGATTCCTTATGTCAGATAATGCTATTCACCTGGGTGGGGATTTTCATGCCTCCATCATGCCTCAAGTGGGCTCTGATCACTGGTCCATAATGCTACAGTGGTTGCGTCCGGCCTCTAGGTGTAATAGACCTTTTTGCTTTGAAGCATTCTGGTTTTCACATCCTGACTTCAAAGAAGTAGTTAACGATGCCTGGAATTCCTTCTCTCCCCCTGAAGGAGCCAATATGTTCCAGTTTCAACAAAAACTAAAACACCTCAAACAAGCTCTCAAATCCTGGAACCGCTATCAATTTGGAAACATTTTTTACCATAGGAAAGTACTGGAGCAGCAAATAAATACACTGCAACAGTGTATTATCTCCGAGGGAAGAATGGAAGACTATGCGCAATAGGAGAAGGCCCTCTTGACCAAGATTGAAGCACGAAGGCAACAAGAGGAGACCCTGTGGCGTCAAAAATCCAGGGCCAGATGGCTAAAGGATGGGGAGAAAAATACCAAATTCTTTCACAGGTCTACTATTCAAAGGAGAATGCACAATAACATCGCCTTCATTAACAATCAGCAAGGGGATCGTCTGGAAGTGCATGAAGAAGTGGAACAGGAATTCAAAGAGTACTTTCAGGACATTCTTCGGGAGCCTCCGGGATGCAGAAATCAAGCTATTCGTTCTATTACGCAACATATTCCAAAAATCATTACGGCGGACCACAACAATATGCTTCTCCAGCCTATCTCTATGAAGGAAGTGGAGGACGCAATGGCCCAACTTAAGGATGGCAAAGCGCCTGGCCCTGATGGCTTCACAGCCAATTTCTTTCATGCTTTTTGGGAGCATATCAAAACAGAGGTCTGAGAGATGGTGGAAGAATCGCAATCAATGCATTGGATCCTTCCTTCCCTTAATACGACCTTCATAGCGCTCATCCCTAAAGGGGAAGAATCCAATACACCTGATAAATATAGGACTATAGCACTCTGTAATGTAATCTATAAACTCATATATAAAGTCGTGGCGAACAGGCTCAAACCTCTTCTCCCTCTACTCATTTCGTCAGAGCAGACAGGTTATGTAGAAGGGCACCAGATTCTGGACGGTATCATTCTCTCACATGAAGTGATACATTCACTCAAGATTCTAAAAAAGCCAGGTATGATTCTCAAATTATATCTTTCTATAGCTTTCAACAAACTCAGCTGGACCTATATTAATCAAATGTTACTTGCATTCGGCTTCAATGCTACCTAGACATGATGGATCATGAATCTTGTCTCCTCCCCCTGTTTCTCCATCCTTCTTAATGGTTCTCCTTCCTCGCCCTTTCGTCCCTCCCGGGGTATTCATCAAGGCGATCCTCTCTCCCTGTTCCTTTTTGTTCTCATGGCTGAAGGACTCAGTCGCCTTATTCATTCTAATATCTATTCACACTCATTAAGGGGAATTTATCTACATGGTCAACCCCCCATCTCTCATCAGCAGTTTGTTGATGATAATATGCTCTTCGCCCATCCGTCAGTCGAAGAGGCCTCTGCCTTTAAGTCCCTGCTCAATCTCTTCTCAGAAGCTTCTGGCACCACTATCAATGCCTCCAAATCCTAGCTCTTCTTATTCCATACTTCCATTCTCACTCAAAGAAATATAGCCAGGATCTTGGGTTTCCCAATAGCTTTGCTTCCTTCGAAATATCTTGGAGCTCCTCTGTTTGACTCAGCAATCAAACATGCTTCCTGGAGAACCCTCCTTGACAATTTGGAAACCAGGCTCTCCTCTTGGACCTACTGCTTGCTCAACATTGCTAGCAGGCTTATCCTAATCAAATTCGTTCTCCAAGCCATGCCTCTGTACTTATTTTCCATATTGGCAGCCCCAAAATGGGTTCTTAAAAAATCTGCAATCTTCAAAGAAATTTTCTTTGGGGTTCCTCAGACCTCAACAGAAAATGGGCTCTAGTCAAATGGACTGAGGCTTATCTTCCAAAGTCAACTGGTGGGCTTGGTCTAAGGGATCCCCTCCAAAGCAATAACACCATGGGCGCTCGCATCTGGTGGAACTGGATTTCCAAACCACACACTCCCTGGGCACGTCTCTGGCAGGCCAAATATTCTCCAGGCAGTCCAATGGAGGATCTCATCCGCATCAGCACGACCACCCCTGGCTCGCTGATTTGGAATGCGGCCAAGCAACATAGTGCCTTTATCCAAGCGCATAGCTTATGGGAAACCCACTCGGGTACCACAGCAAGCTTTTGGGAGGACTCTTGGCAACAGCTTCCCGAACTCGCCTTTGTCTTCCACAAATCTAAGTGGCAAGCAACCATGCAGCACAATGATCAAATCCATGTCCATCAATTTTGGCAGCAACAATCCCCTCAAGGTTTTCAACAGTGGAGAATAGCTAATACCTGGTAGGCCAGCTAGCAGGAGGAAACTTATGAAGAGATCGATCAAGAGCTCAAACTCAGGAAAATTAAACTCTCTGATCAGAAGGACAAAGTGTGATGGGGATATACACCCAAAGGTATGTTCACCACCAAGGAAGCATACCAACTTCTCTATCAACCCACGTAGATAATAAAGAATAAGCTATGGGATCGGGTTTGGAAACCAAGCATCTGGCCCAAGTCTCTACTTTCCTTTGGCTACTAAGCAAACAACGGATCCTCACTTGGGACAATCTACAAAAGTGAGGATTCATTGGGCCTTCCAAATGTCCCAATTGCAATCTTCACATAGAGACCATCTTGCATCTCTTGGACACCTGCCCATTAGCAGCACAACTTTGGGAGATAACTGCACAGTGCAACAGAAGAATGGGCAGACGTGTGGGAGATATTATAAACACCATCAGGAACTGGCCTCAGCGTCCTTTCCAAAGCCTTCTTCTCAATTCCCTCTGGACCCTCTTACCGGGCTTTGTCTATTGGATTATTTGGAAGGAGAGAAATAACCGGATCTTTAACAATCTTAATATTCCCCCTGACACCCTGTGGCTTCTTCTCAAACAAAACCTTCAAGAAACTCTAGCTCTAAGACACTGGCAAGACTCAGATTGGCCAGCTTCACCCCAGTAATGCCTCATTCTGAAAAATTGGAACTTGGACCTCATCTTTTCAGCTCAAGTCAAGCCCAACTCCTCCATCCATACTGCTTCTCCCCATTCCTGGTCTCCTCCTGCCACCCATTCTTACAAACTGAACTTCGACGGGGCTACTAAGGGCAATCCTGGGCTAGCTGGTTATGGTGGCATTTTCAGAGACGATGTTGGCTCAGCACTGCACATATATCATGGTTCGCTTGGAAAAGACACCAACAACGCTGCCGAACTTAAAGGCTTATGGAAAGGAATTTGTATAGAAAAAAAGGAAATTTGTTTCCCTCTAGAGGTAGAAGGGGATTCTCAAATCTTAATAGAAGCAGCTACTTGGATTAATTCAGGCACCTCAGCAGCAAAGATTGCTTCGAGCTGGCGGCTTCTAAGCAGATTGGAACAAATTGAAGAATGGCTTAGGGCATCCTATAGCATTACCTTCAAGCACATTCATTGTACAGCTAACAAGGTAGCAGACAAACTGGCTAATCAAGGCGTCAATCAACAGCTCCCTTTCTTCTCCAGTCTAGTAAGTGGTTCTAATGATGCACAACTCAAACAAGACTGCACTCTTCTGGTGCAACAAGACATATCTCTCCCAAATGCGGGTGTGTAACATGTCAATCTGTACGAGGGTCGCTTGGTGGGTCGACGCGTGGCTTACAACCACCACCATCTGGCCTCGCATAACGCTAGCTTCAAAGTCTTCAACCAACAACATTAATGCTGCATTAATGCAACTCGTTCCCCCCTCTCCAACCTGCAATTACATCAGTTATGGCGCCCCTCCTATTTTTCATTCTTGCTCCTCCCCTGCGCTCTTGTCGCTCCAGTGTTGTCGCAAAATTGCACTCTCGAGCCAGCCGAGGGAATCGTCTTGCTCTGGAACACTGTGCTAATTTACCACTAGTATCTCTTGCTTCACATATGCCTTTTTGAAATTTCATCTGCTGCTCCTTCTCAGTCCTTCCAAGTGCTCCCCTGCGAGCTCAAGTTAGGCCTCTTTCAGAACCCCCCTGCCATTACAGTTTTGCTGCGAGTTCAAAACTTCTGGCTCATTTCAACATGCCTAGTGTGCCCGAGAATGAGCTACAGGAGAGGAAGCTCCCGAGGCCGTGTCACCCGCCAACCCTCCTCCACTACCTGGGACTCCTCGTCTGAAGCCTTAGACTTCTGTTTTGACTGCTATCCTGTTACTTAGAGTGGTCGTGGTCGGGGTCAAGGGCAGCATAACACAGTACTCTCAGTAATTCCTCCTTCATAGCTTCTGTCACCATTGCGCTTCAAGAGGATACTTCTGGTTCGATTGTTGTAACTCCAGGGGTGTATCTGGAGACAAGGGTGGAAGAAAAGCATGGTATTGCTCAGAATGACAATATGCAGATAAAGGATCCTGATGGCTCTGCAACCCAGGACATGAACATTCAAGCCGGTCTGAGCGTCCCTACTGTTGGCGGTTCTACAGGCAAAGAGGGCCATCCCTCAGAGGATGAAGACCACTACAAATATGGGTATCGCATTGTTGAAGAGTCGCCTTCCACCTCTCATGAAGCTTAATCAGGTCTGTGTTTTTTGGTTTTTGATTCTCTATTGTTCGAAGATGCTCAATTCCCACTTGGTTTATAGTCATCATATGATTTACAGTTCTCAGGCTCAGTCCTTTTTTCCAATGTTAAATTGTCGGTTTCCTCTGCGTGGGTGGCATTCTCCTGACTGTGTCTTTGGGTCTCAGTTTCAGATTAAGCTGTTTTTTGGGTCAGCTTCCAGTTTTGAATGGGCAACGCTTTACTATTTACTTGTACGAGCCCAGTCAACCTGTTCTGGTCTAGATATACCTTTGGTCAGTCTACAGCTTCGATACTGGCGTTTTATGTTTCATGGAAGCTCTTCTAGTTAGTCTTCACCAAGTCTTTTGGTCAGTGTTCAAGCGATATATTGTGAGCATGCCACTTCAATGGGCTAGACTTCTCAAGGCCACTGCCTCTCTGTAATTTTATTTTTGTATCAATATAGGAGTAGACAAATACTAAAAAAAAAAAAAAAAAAAAAAAAAAAAAAAAAAAAAAAAAAAAAAAAAAAAAACACATATCCTTGGCCAATTAAACCATCCCATGCATTAATAGAGCTTCTATTTTATTTTCAATTAAATTTGATTGGATTTGTTTTAATGCCAGAAATAGTATTTTGATTTTATTGTTGCATCTTAATTCATTTTGATTTCTTTTTGCAGGAAAACAGTAGAAGAGATATGGAGAAAAAAGATCTCAATCAATGAGAAAGCTCTAGCAATTAAAGATTGGAATTTTGAGCAAATAAAATTGGATTGGGCAGATTTTTCTTCAACAAACTTTCATCTCAAGAATTCATTTGCAAATATTATAAATAGCAGATTGCAGAATGTAATAAAGGTTGCTCTCCTCTGCAATTCTGGAATTCTAAAAGCATTTTTGTAATACGGATTTAGAGTTGTAGGTGGGAGGAGTGGAATCTCAGATCTAGAGATTATTGAGGTTTTTCTTCTACATTCTGAGTTATGTATAATGAACAGAGTTTGCACTTTTGTAGCTATGGTTTTGAAAGCAAAAGCTCAGATATTGTAAAGGACTATTAGAGACCAGAGCTAGAGAAATGGATTCAATAAATTGGTATTTCGAATACTATTATTTTAAATGTTGGTTTTATTTTATGATAACAAGAATTGTGTCAATTTACTTACATATTTGTGCACTTTTGTCGGTATGGGTAATTTGCCTCTATTTTATGTTGTTATTTATCTATGCTCTTATGGGCTGAATTCTGATTTCTGAGTAACTATTTACTCATAAATATGTCTTTTAATATTGATTAATAAATAGTGGTATGTTGTGAACTTTTTCCGCATATTATTATTTAATTATTCAAGTTACTGATTAAATGATCAAGATCATTCTGAGAACTTCTTCCTGAGTGTTGATTGATTGACTATTTCACTTAATAGGTCTCAATAGGATGTGTTTTGGTATCCATAATGTCAGTTAATTGAACTATTTCATTAACACGATATTCATTATAAACAAGACACTTTTCAATCCCAATATTATAAATACCTGCTCTTGGTTGGGTTAGATCTATATCTACCTAATTGAGATAGGATTAAGATAGTTTCTTTTGCATGAATCTTAGAATAAGTTTGCATTTAGATTCATTTCTAGATTCTTTTAAGTCCTCTTCCCAAAGAGGCAAACTTTAGTAGTGGATTGGCTGAACCCTAAATCAACTTAAGGATCACTTTCTTGCCTAATAAGCAAGAATGATCTGATGTCTCTTTTCCATTGGTGAATGAAATTCATATTTTAAAGCCATTGGAGGTTGATTGAAGATAACTGGACCTAGTTGAACCATTCGGAACCACCATTCCAAACGGAAAAGGAGCTGCTTTAAGGTTCGGACCGGGTGTTCATCCCCCATGTTGTTGCAGCGATTTTCGAGGCTTCAACACAGCCCTAGACCCGGGATTCTCAAATTATTCTAATAGACTAGGAAACAAATAATTATGGGAAAGTTTCTAAGGAAAGGGGCATTAGCCCATAAGCCAAATTTTCTAATAAACATAGTTTTAGGTTGAATTTTGACCCCCAATAGATAACATGAGTATGCGACCCTCTCTTAAGAAGCTTATCATGCATTTCTTAACATTGTGATTTTCTGAGTAAATAATTGGAGTGACAATCCAAACAACAATAACAACAACAAAGAAACTTCTAGAGATTCATAGCGTACAACAACTTTAACAAGGTAAGAACCTACCAACACAATCATGTAGACACTTAGCTCCAAGCATACAAATAGCCTATAAATCATGAATATGGTAACAACTCCATGGTCCTTCTAGTCATTGAAACCACAATATTCAAGATAGCTAGTAGTGAAGTGTAATAACAACCTTCAGGCATTCACACATGAATATGCAAAATTATATTAATAATCGTTAAAATAACAAGGCTATCATAACTTGTGATCCAAATATGCACAACTTTATACTTATTATAATATATTGAAATGGTTGGCAACTGAAGGAGGGACTTCAACTCTCCACCTAACCATAGACCTGCTACAATATAATATCTTTTGTAACTAACCACACTTGAGCCAGATCCAAAGTCTAAGGGGATGCTTGCACAAGACAAATTCACACAAATGGCTTAGTCAAAAACTCAAGAGATGGATTTCATTAACCGAGTGGTTTAACAATTGCTCTCTAGTAGTAAGCAATATAATGACTCATTTACTCTCAAAATTCAATCATAGGGTTTCACCCAAATTCCAGATGGGGTATTGCTCAATTCTAGGGCACTGAATCCATTGTGTAGGTTGTTTAACAGCTGTCATTTCGTAGAAATCACCACGTGGGTCTGCAATCCACTATATAGGTGGTTTAATATCTCTTCCATCAAGCACCATAGTGGTTCAGATTACCCTTTCAAGTGGTTTATCAACCAAACAACAAGAACCAAGTGGTTTAATAGTTATTCAACAAGCACTAAGTGGTTTTAGTCATCCACTAAACCTCCCAAAATCCGTTCAATGTTAGGGATACAATCCAGGGCCCCTATACAAGAAAATGCAAGGAATCACACCTCTGGATTTTAAACATTGCCTCAATGACAATCTAGTCCAATTCAGTCTTTCAATTAGTCTTTCAACAAATTATTTTTCTCCTTCTCTACAAGTCTTTTACCAAGTCACTCCTCTACGACCACTCTTCTTCCCACAAGCATGTATGTTTAGTTGTTGTTCTTCCATTTTTATTTTTATTTGCCAATCACTTTGAGATATTGACTTCTCTCTGTGTGTTCTCATTATATATATGTATATTGTGTTGTCTCCTTTGTTCCCTTGTTGACCTTTCTCTTTTCTTCCAGAGGTATTTTCTCCCTTGTCTCAATCCACGGGGGGGGGGGCCAAGATGGGTAATGTCTTCCACCCTTTCTGCCCACTCCAAAACTTCAAAGTCTGCCAACATAGGGAGTTCCATCGTTAGGGTGATGTTAAGGGGATTTAAATGAGGTTTCTATGGGTTTGCTCACAACATACTACAAGCAACCCCCTCACAGCATTGCATCCATGTGTGTTCATACCTTCAACCAGCCACCAATTTATTTTCACATAAATTTACATATTTCCAAATTTACACACTGATATTTATGATATTTACATATATGGGGTGCAATAAAAAATGTTGTTACAACTCTTTTAACTTGTCATTAAAAAGTGATCAATAGAAGGGGCTTTAATAGAATATCTTGGGAGCATAAACTACTTCCAGTGAAACATCAAAAAAATCCAAATGGGATAAGAAAAATGATTCAACATGTGGATTGAAAGGGATGTCAATCTCTAATGACTTAGAGTTTCACCTACAAGGGCTTGAAATCCCAAATGCAACTTGGAAAAGGTTGGAAATTGAGTTGAATAAACACAATGAAATTCAAATCCACTAGCTTGAAATTAATTTATTACTTTAAATCCTAGTGATTTATCTTGCACTAAGGATTTGATTCATCTAAATTCAAGAGAACAAAATGTAATACAAATTTAAAATCAAACACAGTGATACAACAAATTTGAACTTCAATAGAAATATTGAAATTGTAGATAAATGTCTTTCAGATTAATTACATCATTAGGATTTGGTCGACGTTTTGAACAAACTAATGTGGTTCATCCTCAGGACAAGGTGAAAAAATCAAACAATCTTTAAGAATAAATAGCAAGGATGCATTGTAGCCCAGGGTCTGTCATTCAAAAACTAGTCGTTGGAGATTAGTTGAATAGGTAAATAGAAATTCAAAAAGTTAGAATGGAATTATTCGATATTCTAATTTTAGTTATAAATTATTTAATATTTTAGTTATTCTAATTTAGTTATAAATTATTTAATATTTTAGTTATTCTTAATATAGTTATAAATTAGTTGTTAAGATAAATAATAGTAATAAGTTGTTAAGAAAGTTAGAATAAGTTCTTAATAAAAACAGGATGGGAAGATTATATAATAATAAATCAAAATAGTTGTTATATATATATTTTAATTAATAATCAAGTTATAAGGTTAAGAGAAAGATTCAAAATATTCTAAAAGGGATAGGAATTAGTTATTATTATAAATTTAGTTATAAATTAGTATTGTTAAGAATTTAAATTTAATAAGATGGTTAAGAATAACCTATCAATATTACTAACGACGGTTACTAGGAGATTATAAAAAATATTAAATACTAATGAGGTTTAAATCTAAAATATTATATACCATAAAGGATAAGGTAAAGAGGAGTTAAGATAATATGTTAATGAAGCAATGAGGAGTTAAGAGATAGATTCAAAATATTATATGCTAATGAAGCAATTAAGAGCTTAATAGTATATATTAATTATGTTAAAATAGGGTTAGAAAATGAATAAAGATAAGGGATAATATAAGCTATCAATATATACAGAAAAGGAAAGGACGGAATTTACTTTAAAATAAAGTACTTAGGAACTTGAGAATTATTATAATTATGTTAAATAATAAGATAAAATATATAAAGAAAAGGCGGGGGAGGGACAATAAAATAAGGAGGATAGAGACAACAAGATTATAAGGAGAGGGCTGGAATCCAACTCTTGCTTAATTTTCAAGATCGTCTCTGTTGAGATTTCTAGCATGCCTTTCAATTTCGATCACCTCCCTAAGCTTCCTATGGATCTATTAACCAAAGGATCCATGAGCACGTTGCAGACATAAGGCACAATCACTCCCGCTCTTTGGCTCTGGCTGAGCATGTAGAGAAATCCAAACACATGTCTGTATTGAGGATCCATAGGAAGCTTAGGGAGGCGATCAAAATTGAAAGGCATGCTGGAAATATCAACAGAGACGGTGGCTGGAAATGAAGTAAGAGTTGGATTCCAACCCTCTCCTTATATTCCTCTTGTCTCTATCCTCTTTATTTTTTTGTCCCTCCTCCCCCTCCCCCCTCATTTTCCTTTTCTTTATATATTTTATCTTATTATTTAACATAATTATAATAATTCTCAAGCTCCTACGTACTTTATTTTAATGTAAATTCCCTCCTCTCCTTTTCTGTATATATTGATAGCTTTTTTTCCCCCTGGAAAAATCGTAATCTTTCATTATAATTGAAAATTTACATGTTGTAGATGCTTTTCAGCATATGTTGAGTTTGGCCCTTAGCCATCTCTATGGCCATAATAAAAAATAGTGCTCATTTTTGTCAAAAATATGATGCATATATCATCCATCACCATGCAGGATGCTCGGTTACTGTCTAATATAAAACTATAAACATGGCTGCTATCAACAATAATTCACGTACACCACGCAGGGTGATGTCCTTTCTGTATGGTCTGGATATAAAAACAAGAAATAAAAATTGTAAATATATATACAATAGATAAGTCTATGCATATCCATCAGAAATGTTAAAAAAAAACTCAAAAATTAGGGATTATCTGCCTTGTGATAATTCTGATCATTGTAAGGCATGTGATAGTAGCGATACTCATTTGAGCCTCTTTGCTCCTGAATCATCCACTCTCCTCGGGGAAGTATCGTGGCCTCCTTGGAAAGCCTGTCAGTACTACAGTTATGTTCCCTATAAATATGTTGACATGAAATAGAATTAAACTGAGCTTTGAACAAGTTCACTTCATCCAGAATATTACTGAGAGTGTGTGAATGACAAATAGTAATATTATTGAACCAATTTACTATGATTTTCGAGTCTCCGTAAATGTTAAGATCCATGCAATTTTGACCAAGTGAAAAATGCAGCAGATGACGGAGTGTAATAAGTTCTGCGAAATTACTCGTCCCATCGCCAAGCCCCATCTTGACCTTATAATAGTGTTGTTCAATAAGATATAAAATGAATTCACCGCCACATCCATGGTGTTGTGCAGCACCATCAAAAAATGCCCAGGGATAGTTTTTATCTATAGGAGCAGGGGCATGCAGCCTTCGAGGCCGAGGTCTGTTGGGCTCAAGCAGATCGTGATAAGCTGATATAATCTAGGTTGATATATGCGGCCACCTAGCAGCTCTGTCGTTAAAGATGATTTGATTTTGGGCCAGCCAGAGATGCCAGCAGATGAGAAGGGGAAGGCTTATTTGTTTTGTGCCATGATGCAAATTGCACCAATTTTCCTAGGCTCGACAGATATTATCACCCTCCCATTTCCCAAACAAATGAATCGAGGAGGAGACAATCTACTAGAGATTGCTCTGAGTTTCACATTGCAGGAATAAGTGATCAGTCAATTCAGTATATTTTTTGCATAAAACACACCATTGAGGGCCATGGAAAGAGCAGTGTGATAGTGATTCCCCCGTGGGGACTTTGTTCCTGAGGACACACCAAAAGAACAGTCTTGTTCTTGGGGGCGAACCAAGCTTTCAGATGCTCTTCCACCATGCTGATGTCTGCTCAAGTTGTTTGTGTGATATAAGGTTGAGGTAGCTGGCCTTTGGGGTATAAATGTCATTCTCTGCTAGGCACCAAACAAGTTCATCTAGTTCTTCCTTTATCCTGATGTGAGATTCACTTAGAGCATTTATATAATCTTGCCATTCCTGGTGCCAATGAGGAGGAATATCAAGTTGTTGGGCAGATTTCCATCCTTGAGAGAAAATGGTGGTATTCATCTGATCCGCTATGTGTGCCAATACCTTTATATCATGTGAATTAAGGTGTTGGATGAGATCTCTCAGTAGCTGGAATCTTCCTCCTCCCTCGCTCTAGGGATCCAGTCCTATGCGAGCTTTAGATCCATCATTAATTCTCCAAACTAGATTGTTCCTGATGCTAGGTAGGGAGTGCAATAGAGCCTTCCAGACGGAAGATATACCTGTTCTTGGCCAACTAGGCATACGAACCCAATCCATGATTTGGTGAGGCCAAATTTACTTGTAATAGGAGACAATGGTCCATAGATTCTGCCCGGTCAATAATATCCAGCCCATTTTTGCAGCCAAGGCTTGTGAAAATAGAGCTAGGTCTTTGAGTCCCCAACCTCCCCATTTTTGGGCAAAGCAACCTTGGTCCAGCTGACCCAAGTGAAAATATTTTTATCTTGTTGACCATTCGAGAGGTATCTGTTACAAAGTTGTTGAAGACGGGCCAGTATATTCCTGGGAATCCAAGCCAATGCCATCCAGAAAACAGGGGTGGCCTCAAGAACAGATTTAATGAGCACCAGTCTGCCTGCTCTAGATAAATATCTATGACTCCAATTTGTAAGCTTTTTTCCCAGCTTGGTAACTAGCCAGACCCAATCTGTTATTTTTTGACTGAGGGGATTTATCCAAAATCCCAGATATTTGAATCCACGGTCAAGGGGATGATACAATAAGGAAAGTAGTGTTGAACAATCTGAGACTCCTGGATGGAAGTGAGGGCTAAAGTGATAGTGGATTTCCCTTGATTAGCTTACATGCCAGTAGCCTTTGAGAATAGGGAAAATATTTTTGAGAAGGTAATAGAGTCTCGAATGCTCCCATCAAGGAAGATGAGAACATTGTCCACAAATAGGAGATGTGTAAGATAGCAGAAATCATTTATCTTGAGGCCACAAAAACTGCCATCTCTTTTAGCTTTGGCAAGTAATCTGCTGAGCCCATCCATGACAATCAGAAAGAGTAAGGGAAAGAGGGGGAAGCCCTGTCTGATGCCCCGCTCAGCGTGAAAAAAGTGGGAGGTAGATCCATTGATGAGGACACTGAAAGTTGGAGTGGAGATGCATCCCATAATCCAGGTGGAAAAAGCATGTGGGAAGCCAAGATGGATAAGGAGCATCTTGATGTAGAGCCAACTGACTCAATCGAAAGCTTTTTCTAGGTCGATCTTTAAGATGATTCCTTTTATATTTTTGGTCTAGATTGAATGAATGGCCTCTTGGGACATGCCAATGGCTTCGTGGATCTGTCGATGCTCAAGGAAAGCAAACTGTTTGGGGGCAATATGGTGAGAGAGAATGGGCCGAATACTATTTGCAATGACTTTTGAAAAAACCTTATACAGACAATTGCATAAAGATATGGGCCTAAAGTCATTGAAAGAGGAGGAGGAATCAGATTTCGGAATAAGGGCAATGAAAGTTATATTGACAGCATTGTAAATGGAACCAAAGGTTCTACACTCTTCCACGACTTTTAACAGATCATTCCCCAGGAGTTCATAGAAAGCAAGATAAAATTCTATCGTCCATCCATCCAGACTAGGACTTTTGTCTTTTTTGAACCATTTCAACGTCCCTTCTAGTTCGCCAATAGTAACAGGAGAGTTTAGCTCTTTTTCCTCATCTTTGTTTACAACATGAGGGAAATGTCCAGCAACATTGATGATATCAGCAAGATTAGACCCAGGTGGGGTTTTAAAGAGTTGCTTGAAATGAGAGGTGCCAAGATGGGAGAGTTTGTTGAAGGTTTATGCAACTCCTCCATCGGGTAGGGGTAAGTTCCAAATTGTGTTAGAAACTTTTCTACCTTTAGCATAGTTCTGGAAAAATATTGTGTTGTCATCTCCCGCTTGTAACCATATAGCCCTACTCCTGAGTCGCCAAGATTCCTCTCTCTCCTTCAGAATATTTGCCTTTTGATTTTCTAGCTCGATCAGGTGAGCTTTGTCATCAGTAGAAGTAAACCCCAGGTTGTGGTCATCTAACAGTGCACACAATTCATACTCAATTTGATTTAAAGAGTGATCCTCCCTCTGATTTTTCTCTTTGGCCCATTTGATGGAAAGGTGCTTGAGCTGGGTCAGGTTATGATAAAACCCCTTTGTTAAAGATTCATGTCTTTCAATAGGGTTGGCTTTCCAAAAATGCGAGACTGGGTTGATGAAACCAGGGTCCTGTAGCCAGACATGATTAAATTTGGAGGGAGCTTTGGGTTTTGGATGGGGACCAAAGACTTCAAGATAAATGGGAGAGTGATCCGAGACACCCCCAGAACCCACCCATTTATAATGATGCAACTAATTCATAAGGGGAACCTTTATCAAAAATTGATCTAACCTTCTAGCTAGTGCAGCTTCCCCCACCCTTTTGTTTCGCCAAGTAGGGAGTGGCTTATTCATGGGAATATCCACAAGGTTGTGTTGTTCCAAAAGGTTCATCATGAAGCCTGTAATAGAGTCCACTTGAGCTTGTGATCCCCATGATTCCCCAAAACCAATGGAGAAATTGAGATCACCCCCAAGAATTATGTGATCAGGGGATACGATCGAGAGATTGAGCAGATGTTGCCAGAAGATCTCTCTCTAATGGCATGGGCCATATATATTGATGACCCTCAGGTTAAGGCCAAGATCCGCCGACAAAAAATCCAAACCGATAAATTCAAGTCCTCCCCAAGATGCTAACACTCTGATGGTGCGAGGATTCAGCCCTATGGCTAAGCCCCCCGATCCACCCGAAGCATCAATGGCAAAAATTTCCATCCAAAAAGTAGGGAGGCTAAAGTGCTGGTGATAATTTCGGCCTCACCTAGGGTTTCTTGTAGCATGATGATATCAGTAGGCTTAACTTAAAATAATGGTGCATGGCTAATTTCTTGGAGGCACTATCCATGCCTCTACAGTTAAATGAGAGGCACTTCATGGGGGAACCCTACCCAGGGTATTCAGTGCTCTAAGAACCCCTTCCAAAGTGAATTGTCTTCCAGAGGCGACCTCTGCCCCGACCCTTTGAAAGGATTTTGTGAGGTTAGATTTTCTCCCATGGGTTGAAAGGATAACTGATCCAGGTTGGGAGAGTCCCAATCCTTAGAGGTGAGTCGGATGACCATCAATGTGTGAACGAGAGCGGAGGTTGTAGTTACGGGATGAAATCCTCCCGTCAGAAGATGGGGAGGTAGAAGTGGATAAAGAAGGGGGTAAGGATGGAGCGGTGGTAGCGATGGTGGGAAGTGAAGGAGCCAGTGAACAGTGAACCACAAAAGTATTAATGGCAGATGAGTCAAGTGAAGTGTTGTAGGTAAATGAGGAAGGGTAAGAGGTCAAAGGAATACCCAAATTTTTTGCAGCCTTGGCAACTGCATGTGCTCTTGCTAAGGGGGGCAATGGCGTTCTGTACTCTCCTGCATCTGTCCGTGGGGCGTTGTTGCTAACTGGTGCCTGTGGAGCCGAATTAGGAGAGCGATTTTGAGATGGTGCATCTGGCCCCATGGATGAAGGAGGTGCCCTCGGAGGATCCTCTGGTTTTTTTATAAGTGGGCAATCCTTGAAGATGTGCCCCACTTTGTGACATCTTCTACACCAAAAAGGAAATTCTTCATAGTCTAGGATCTGCACCTGAGTGTATTTCCCCCCTCTGTAGAGTGATTTTTTCTTCCAATCCTTCTCGCGTGTCCAGCTGGACCAGAATGTGAGCTAGGGTTTGATTATTTGATTGAACAAATGTTCTATCATGGTCCAAGTAAGTGCCAAGGGCCATTCCAATTCTGACTAAGACCTCCTCGCACTAGTACTATAGTGGAAGCCCTAGCAAGTGAACCCATAGAGGTCCTGCCCCAATCTGCTCCCGCTCCGGGTCGAAAAGGAGGCTCCATCTCTTGAGGAGGACTGGTGCCATCTCAATATGCCAATACCTAGCGAGGACCAGGTCTGTATAATTTTCTTTGGCAAAATGAAGAGCAAACCAGCCCCTAGGCAGTACCTACACCTCAGGCAAATCTTTAAGCATACTCCCCCAAATTTCTCATACCCATAGAGTAAGTATGTCTGCTAAGTATGCTCTGCCTCAAACATGTCCAACCAGCACTGTACTAGCCATATAAGTTGCCTCCCCAATAGCGGTACCTTCGCCAAATTGGATGGTGATGTCCTTTGAAGTTGCCTTCACACACGTAGTCTTCCACTTCCCCGTTCGCGGCGCTGATGGATGGTCCAACAACGGGTCTGGTGAGACAGTTCCCTCCTAAGGCAGATGGGCCACTAATTTGACCTTCACCGCAGGAGTTTCAAAACAGCCCGACGGAGAGCTTGCAGAGATGGGAGGGTTTTGACCACAAGATGTCGGGGTATCCTTAGGCGTTGCCGAAAACAAGGTCGAGCTAGACGGATGGAGGTGGTTTATCGGTGGATTTGGCTCGAAAGAGGGCGATGGCGGGGTAATAGCAGTGAGGATGTGAAGGGTTCCCAGAGATAATGGAGGGCAATCGAGGGCGAGAGAATCAATAGATAATGACCCAAAGACCATCAATGATGTACTGTGTCCAGGGAAAGAGACCACCGGAGCAGTGCATGACGGAACAGAAACGGACGAGAGAGGTGAACCTGAGAACGGATAAATTAGTTTAGGGTTACCAAAAATTACATGGTCGGGAAATGGTTCCTCGGAGTAATCAAGCTCCTTAATCTCCATGACATCGCCCATGCTGGATGCAGATAATCTCTAGCAGATGGAGATAGCTACGAAGGAAATGGAGAAACGGAACATTGTCGGTTGTCCGGGTGCTTGCTGATGATGAAAGTCGTGCTGCAGTAAAAAACTAGGGTTTTTACCCTAAACCCTTGTTGAGCCCGTATATATTGACAACTTATATTATCCCTTATCTTTATTCATTTTCTAACCCTATTTTAACATAATTAATATATACTATTAAACTCTTAATTGCTTCATTAGCATATAATATTTTGAATCTATCTCTTAACTCCTCATTACTTCATTAACATATTATCGTAACTCCTCTTTACCTTATTCTTTGTGGTATATAATATTTTAGATCTAAGCCTCATTAGTATTTAATTTTTTTATAATCTCCTAATAACTATCGTTAGTAATATTGATAGGTTATTCTTAACCATCTTATTAAATTCTTAACAATACCAATTTATAACTAAATTTATAATAACAAATAATTCCTATCCCTTTTAGAATATTTTGAATCTCACTCTTAACCTTATAACCTTATATTAATTAAAATTATATATAACAATTATTTTGATTTTATTATTATATAATCTCCCACCCCTTTTTATTAAGAACTTATTCTAACTTTCTTAACAATTTATTACTATATTTATCTTAACAACTATTTATAACTATATTAGAATAACTAAAATATTACATAATTTATAGCTAAATTTAGAAAACTAAAATATTAAATAATTTATAACTAAAATTAGAATATCGACTAATTCCATTCTAACTTTTTGAATACCTATTCAACTAATCTCCAATGGGTAGTTTTTCAGTGACTGACCCTGGGCTATGATGCAGCCCTGCTATTTATTCTTAAAGATTGTTTGATTTTTTCACCTTGTCCTAAGGATGAACCACATTAGTTCGTTCGAAGCATCGACCAAATCCTAATGATGTGATTAATTCGAAAGACATTTATATACAATATGGATCACAAAACTTTCAGATCTAACAATATTGAAATTGTTTACATGAAGAAAGAAAGCAAACTAGCTCAAATGATGGTAGCTTATCTCTTAGGAGACATGTGACAACTACATGCCTTTCTGAACTATGTTACAATGCGGCTCAAAGGCCTTTTGTCATGAATAAATAATGAGAAACCATAAACATCCAAAACCCTGACCCTAGGAGATAAAACGGCAAAGGCTTATTGGCCCTGATGGGGTAAGTTGGAACATCTACTTCTCAGGGTCATAAATTTGGCATACAATCTCCATTTGGCATGCATAATAATTCGTTAGAAAGGTCTATTCGAGGAGAACAATTTTTTACTACCAAAATAGGAAAATTGTGTTCTAAGACAGTGGAATGGTTGGGTGGCCACCAATATCCACATGGATCAGTCCTCCCCCCTTAGGAAGTAATGGTCTCCATTGCGTTGAGTGCCTCCATGAGATGGGGAAAGTTTTGTTGAACTTGGTCCATGGTAACCCACTTGCCTTGGTGTAGGAGTTGGTTTTGTTTAACAAATTGATATGCCTAGATCCTATTTTGGTGAGTGTTTTAAATTTTTGTGTCCATGATTTAATCAATTTTGGCTTGTTCAATGCAATCTGGGTTTAGTTCTGTTAGTGTCAGTTTCTCTACAATTTCTAATGTATCCAACAATGGTGGAAAGTATGGATGAAGGTGGTCCAAATTGAACACGGGGTGTAGGGAAAGGAATGGGGGGATACTTAGCTCAAAATCATTGTCACCCACCACCTTGGTTATGGTGTAAGGTCCATAACAAAGTGGTCAAAGCTTCTGAACTTTATCTCCCACCTGAAATATTTGTGGCACCCAGTGTTGATCATGACGTTGTTTGTACTTAGCATTGGATTTGTGCAATATATCATGGACTTGCTCACAAATGTGTTGAATTCATTCAATAAACTTGGTAGCTTTGTCAACTTTAGACTAAACATGTGTAAATTCTTCCTAGGTAGTTGCAAGGGGTAGTGTGACATCAATGGGAACAAATGCTTGAAATCTTGGGCCCACTTGAAAGGGGTTATGGCCAATCAAGATATGGATAGCTATGATACCACTGATACGAATTTAAGAAGGGAATGGAATGAAATATATATTTAAAATCAAACACAAAGATACAATGAAATAGAACTTTGACAAAAATGTTGAAACCGTTTACATGCAAAATGAAAGCAAACTAGCTCAAATGGTGATAGCTTATCTCTGAGAAGAGATGTGATGGCCACATGCCTTCTTGAAGTGTGTTGCAATGAGGTCCAAAGGCCTTTTTATCATTAATAAATAATGAGAAACCCTAAACATCCAAAACTCTAAACCTAGGAGATGAAGCGCCAAAGGCTTATGGGCCCTGATGGGCTAAGTTGGAATGTCAACTTCCCGGGGTCGTAACTTTGGCATACAATATTCATTTGGCAAACATGGTAGCCCCTTAGAAAGGTCTATCTGAGGAGAACAACTTTAGATTGCCAAAATAGTAAAAATATGTTACAAGCCAATGGAATAGGTGGGTGGCCACCAGTATCCACCTAGATAATTTATATCTAAGTTTAAGACACTTTGACTTTTACATGCAAAATGCGAGATATAAAAGAAATACGATCAACTCATATATGTTATTCTTTCTAATATTGAAACTATATATTACATATTTTTATCTACTTTCAACCCATCGTAGAAACCCTCATTAGCTAAGGGGCTACTTACAAAGAGCTCTATTTTGAATCTTTTTGTGACTATCTCATCAAAGTGCAAGAGAAGCTCTAGCATCTTTGATTGATTAGGACCATAGGCGCATCTAACAAAGGTTTAGTATCACAACAAAATCAATGCCTCCAACATCCAAAGAAACAACATCCTTGAAACAAAAAACAAAACAAGGCTTCCAAACTGACTTGGTTGTTTTTGCTCTAAATGTTGATAAAGGAAAGAACTCTAACTTGCAATACAATTTTTGTCACTAATAAGGTCATCTAGAATCAAGTTTCTTTGAGATGATGGAAGTGATAAAAGGTAGCTATGGAGAAGAACAAAATCTAGTTGGATAACTCTTCCTCTCATTGCTCAGAGAGACATGTTATTTCTACTTCTAACTTTTCTTTCAATGCACTATATTCTAGTTCTTCAAATGAGTGGATTCTTGATTTACAAGGCTCGAGTTATCATATAGTTAAGTATCAATCCGTTTTCTTTTCTCTTAAATAACATGACACCAAACAAATATTTGTTAGTGATGATAGATCTCTAAGTGTTGTATGATTAGGATCAATTATAGTTGATGGTAACTTTAATGATGGATTGTGTGTTCTTAGTTTCTCGTGAAAACTTCTTTTTTCTATCAAATCACTTATTATGATGAATGAAAATTCATGGATTTTTCGTCCCACCAAATTCTGACAAAGATATTAAAGGAAACTTGGTGTATTGTAGCATAAAAAATAGTTGATGATTTTGCCAAATTCTGCAATTTTGACAACATTAGGTGATTTTCTATTACTTTAGTGTTTATTGCTCATGGATATGGCATGGGAAGACAATGGAATGAGAATTTTAAGTATCTAAACTCGCACTCATTGCAAAAACTATGTAAACATAATATGATCACTAGTATTCCTCTCATTTCTTGTAAGGATGGTATTTTCTTGATTGTGCTCTCAACAAACATCATCAAGATAGTTTTTGGTAAACATGCTTCAATTATCATAACTTGGCTCCCTCACAACCTGTCCATGGTGATTTGCATGGTCCACTTCTTTATACTTCTTGTTTCTAGGTATAAATACTTATTAGTGTTCATTTATGGCTTCTCCAAGCACACTTTCATTTATTTCTTTAAACTTGAAAGTGGAGTTTTGAACATGTTTTTGGCCTACAAGGCCCTTGTATAAAAATAATTTGGACCTCAACTTTAGAGTTTAAGAATGGATAATGATGGAAAATGTGTTAAAAATAAATTTACACCTTAGTGTACTACGTAAGGCATTCAAATGCAATATATTGTTCCATATGCACCACAAAAACCTGGTGTTATTGAGAGAAAGAATTGGACATTAAAAGAAATGGCAACTTACATGATCCAATCTAAGGGATTAAGTCCTCAATTTGAATGGAAGCCATTGATTTCGCCAATTACATAATTAATTACACTCCCACAGAGGAATTAAAGTGACTAACACCTAAAGAAGCATGAAGTAACATAAAACTAGATGTAAGCCACATTCATAGATTTGGTAGTGAAGAATGGGTGCACATCCTTGATGAGAAAAGGAAATCCTTACAAGTTAAAATTGAGAAGTGTGTTTTTATTGGTTATTTAAAGGATGCAAAAGGTTGTAGAATTCCTATGCCCAAAATAACAAAGTCATTATTAAAGAGATGTTAAGTTTGATAAAGGTCTCTTTCATGCATGCATAATTCTATGTTTCTACCATCTTTAACTTGCGAGCCATCCTCATCACATGTGCCACCTAATTATTCTTCTCCTAATTCTAATATTAATCAATTTTCTTCTTATTCTTCCACCATTATGGATCACTCTTATTCTTCAAATAGTGAGGATGGAAATTATGGTCCACTTACTCAACCCCATCCTCTAAATGAGTCTATTGAACTTGAATTTGTACCAACTTTTAAGCTTCCTTGATGGATCTACACAAGAACAGAAGTTGTTGGTGATATAGTTGATGATCATTCTAATCAATGCCAAAAACATTGATATCTCCAACTAAGATCTTCACTTTTGGGTCAAGTTCTAGAAAATCCAAATATAAAAATATTTATAAAGTATTTTGGCAATTGACCACAAGATGCAACAATGGATAAAGAATTATGTTCCTAAATGGAAAACGAAAATTATGATCTAGTCCCTTTTTAAAAGGAAGAAAACTTAATAGATGTAAATGGTTTTACAAGGAAAAATATGCCATAGATGGTAATTTAGATAAATGAGGCTTGGTTAGTTTCCAAGGGATTTTAATGAACAAAAGTTATTGATTAGAATGAAACCCTTGATCTCAATACTAAAAGAAATTCCATCCACCTTGCCTTTCCCTCATAGTCTCATATCAATGGGAGGTCCATCAAATGGATGTCAAAACCACATTCTTACGTGGGGATTTGTAGGAAGAAATTTACATGGAAGAGCCTCCTGGATTCATTCAAAATTGCATCAACCTTGTTTCTCACCTCAAGAAATCCCTCCATGGCCTTAGGAAAACTCTGATGACTTGGTATTAAAAAATGAACCAATTCCTTCTTGACTTTGGCTTCTCAACACACCACTTTAACCTTAATGTCTATACTAAGCAAGGAGGTGGCCATCTTCTAATACTTATACTTCAATTATATGACCTTGTACTCAGTAGCAGTGATCTCAAACTTATCAACAATGTGAAAACTAACCTTACGAATAAATTTGAAGTGATAGGCTTAAGATACTTGCACTATCTCCTTAGTCTCCAAGTTTTGTAGATTTGAGAAGGGATTTATGTTTGACAACTTAAGTATGCATTTGAACTTATTCATTGCTTTCACATGGATACTTATAAACCAACGTTATCTTGCTTTCAATCTAGAGTTAAACTTTCTACCTCATTTACTTCACCCAAAATGGATGCCACTTTGTACCATCAATTAGTTGGTATCCTTTTGTATTTGGTTCATGCTTGCCTTGACATATGTTTTGTAGTTGGACTTATTTAAAAATACATGTAAGAACCCCATGAAAGCCACTAGAAAGTAGTGAAATGGATACTTTGATCTATTCAAGGTATAGTTTAGTTTGTCATACAATGTGATTTAGGGGCCACTCATTATTTAGTTGGTTTTATAGATTCTAATTGGGTTGGTGACCCTCATGATTAAAAGTATACCATAGAATATGTATTCAACCTTGGTTCTAAAGCAATCACTAGCGCTTGTAAGAAGAAAATTTCCCTTGCTCTTTCTTCAGTGGAAGTTTAGTATTGAGCAGTAGTTTATGCAAGTTAATAAGTCATATGGATTCAACATATCCTTTTAGAGTTTGGATTCTAGCAGTAGCACCCAACTGTACTTTGGTGTGACAATTAGAGTGCCATTCAATTTTCTAAATATCTAATTCAGAATTAATGCAACAAACATATTAAGCTACACATGCACTTCACCAGAATCATGTCCTCAAAATTCTCTATTATTCAATAGATGAACAAGTTTTTCTCATTTTCATGAAGTCCACCACAGTAGTGAAGTTCCTAAAACTTCAATTCGTGTTAGATATTTAAGAAGTTACCATTAGGGGAAGAATGGTTTGTATTGCCTCCTTCCTTCTCCTTTCTTCCTTCTTGAATCCTTCAATCCTACCCCATGTTGTTGTTCAGAGCAGATGTTAGAATATCTAGATGCAAGCAGTTGGTTAAGATTGACTTGATCTAATGAATAATAGACTAAAGTATGATTTTAGTGTGTTTCCTTGGTTTTATTTCATAATTTACTAATTCAATGGTCACAATCATGTCCAATAGGTGGGTGATTTGATTGTTCAAACACAACACTTATTATGTGCCTTAACACCTAATTATTCCTTGATCAGTATTTAAAGAGCATGGAGGATCATTTGTCAATGATAGATTATTTTAGATGTTCTTATATTTAATTTGATAGGCATTTTCTTTTCCAGATTAGGGTGGGAAAAAAACTATTCATGATCGCCAATCAAATGCCTTCATTTTCGTCATTCAAGCAAATAAAAATATGACACGCGACACAAGTTGATTGAGTGGAGGTCAAGTCACTTCTGAGTGGAGGTTGCTTTTCATACATGTTTGATGCCTCTATAGCGCATTCGCCTCTGCCTGACACCTCTCCTCCCTAGTATTCCAACTCCTACCTGCATAAAATACATCCTCTGCTCGAATCCCTCAAGCCAATACGCCCTCTGCCCTTGGAATATCTCAACTCGGTGCCGAAGCAGAAACAATAGGAGACATCATCGGAGCAAGTTTTTTGACATCGTCTCCTACCTTGCGAAGGAAGTATTCTCACATCACCTCCTGCATTACGGAGCCAGTATTTTCAATGTGATTTCTATGGCAAGCTCTCCTTCAAACCCCTCATTCCCTATTCTCTATTCTTTATCCTCTGTTACTTGGAGACTTGGAACCACCTCTGCCCCTCACTGTCACCCTCAGCCTCCCAATTCCTACCTGCCTGCATAAAACAAATCCACACTTTGCCCTCGGAAGCCCTCAACCTGGCGCTATTCCACAGAGTTGGGGCGGTAGCAGCAGGAGGGGTTGTCTCGATTTTCGTCATCTTCGAGCCTTGATATTACGCCCGATGGTGGATTGCCATTCATCTTCCAACCAACATGTTTAGAACGTTGGATCTCCCTCTTGCAATAGCCCTTCATTTGTTGTGGTTGTTTTTGTACTCGAGGGAATTATTTATGTGCCATTGACAAGTTCCTGGATGAATACCAGGGTGGGATTCTTTCTCAGAAGAAGAATATGCCTCTAGTTGAAGTGCAAGACTTTTCATCATCAGATTCTTTGTATGATGATAAAACAAATGATGAAGCAGGTTGTGAAGTGATAAAATTTCCATCCAGTGCCCGTACAAGATAAACAAGTCGGAAGTTTAGTTGCACAAATAAGGATTCCCTACGAAAAACCATCTTCCTCTGATGCTACTTAACTTCTCGAGGAAGTACTGGAACCTACTTGCATTGATGACTTGTTTGTAGACTTCACATTTAATATGTAGAAGAATGAAACCAATCTTAAGAAAAATTAGAGAGAAATATGGAAAGATGAAGCTAGTTGAATAAGAAGTCTGGTTGGAAATAACAGTTGAAGATCTTGTGATGCTTGCACATGCTTCCGCAACCATGACTCAAGCTAATATAAAAGAATATTATTTAGGATAATTCTCTTTTAATAAAACACGTATGCCTGCTCCTTGCGAACTATGCTACCCACCAACAACCGGATCCTCCTAGCTAGGGCTTTGGCTATAGGGAACATTCAACATGGTGTGATTGGATGCTACCCTCCCCCCAAATCTCTTTTCAATCCTTAGTAAGAATTTTGATGAGCCCAACATTAAGAAATTCCCCGTTACCACTTCTTCTTGGCGCATTTTCTAATAAGAAGGGCCCATCACATGTCACATTTGTTTATAAAATTCGACTAGAAAACCATCAGGATCTGGGGATTTCTCATTCTTTAGTTCCTTCACGGATTCCTCTTATTCATCCAACGTAATCTGTCTAGATAGAGAGTTTATCTCAAGCAAGGAAGGGCCTAAAGTATTTTTGGAACAAACTGATGAGAAAACTACATGGTCACATCCCACGATGGGTTAGATCCTATAGAAGTGAAAATGATCGAAAAATTATATTCAATTATTGGATTTCCATATCATCTCTAGTAAGGTTACCACTAGGGTCTTGTAATACTAGGATCCTCTCAGATTTGTGTTTGCACTTGAGATGATGAAAACTAAATTTCGTAGGCCCACCACCCTCAGCCATCCAGTGCATGCATTCCTCCAATCCCGGCCCCTTTGGCCTTAGAATTTTCAAGCCCCTATATATGCGATTCTAGCTCACTAACTTCCTTCTTACAAAACTCATGAAAGGGGCCTCCAATCTTTGCCGAGCAACATGAATGTGATTTTGGACTTGGTTTTCATAACCCTCCCTAAGTCTACTAAATATCCTACCCCACCCTTTAAGTAATTTGGTTATGCAGAGAATGGGTTCCTCCCATGAGGATAATTTATGAACCTTTATTCTATTTATCTCAATAAAACTACATCCTGGTTGTTTCTTCACTTCTCTCTCTTTCATAATTGTCCTCAACTTTTCTACATCCTCCCACCTACCTACCTACCTTGGCATAGATGTTTAACAATGGACATAATATCCAACATTGTTTGGTTCTAATTCAAAGAGGTGCTTAGCTTCTTTTTCTCCCAACTCAATATTGTTGTGAATTTTGCGAGCCCCAAGTAAGGCCCTCCACATGACAGTGTTGAGCTCAAATGGCATCTTCATAATATCGTGTACTTCATCTAGATGCCCAGCACACCCAAGAAGGTCAACCAAGCATGCATATTGATGCTCCAACTTAGGTTTAGTTCCATAACCTGACTTCATGGACTGAAAGTATTGCCAATTCACATCTACCAAACCTGCATGAGACCAGGCAGTCAAAACACCAATGAAGGTGATATCATTTGGCTTTGTGCCTATTTGTTGCATTTGGGAAAACAAGGAAAGAGAATCCTCACCACGTTCAGTAATTGAATTGAGCAGCCATAGTTTGAACATCAAGTCACATGTTAACGGTGTTGAGAACCAACTGTCCCATTGAAACTACAAAATGCATTTCATAAATGGTAGGACCGTTGGGAGCCACCACAGAGACCTGCATGTAACCACAACTAATAACATCAAAATTCCATACTCTATTGTACTGGGATTACTGAAATATTAAGAAATTTCCATGAAAATGATCATTTACATGAAAGTTTTCAATACTTACAACATCCCCTAGCGAAATATTGCGAGCAGAGAGAGTAAATGAGATCCTACGACAACATTGGTAGGTCTGAGACCATGTGAAATAAGTTGAATTCTAGAAGACAAAGGTGGAGTCTACATGGACAATAACAACTATCCTAGTGAAGCGAATTGGGAACAGAGGAGGGTGATTTGTGGCGCAGCGCTTCAATTCCACCCTTCTTTGTTATTTTGGGCCACTAAATTATTTATTTTGAAATTTACAAATCTGAATGACTCATTCAACATGCAAAGATCCAATTTTATAGATAAAACACTTATATGTCTGAAATGATGCATTTTGAACATGTCAATGCATCCCCGTGACATTTTTCATTGTGCAGTCTATCATGAGATAAGTGCGCTTGACATTTGTTTGTCATTAAATGGATAATGACAACAGGGGATGTGTCACTTGTGTCGTTGGCTAATAGCCAATGGCTTTTGGACCATACAAGTTTTTAGCTAGAATTTAAAGTCATCGACATGGGATAAGGGAGAGTTATGGGGATCGAAATTTACTAGAATTTGAGAGAGTACGATGAGAAAATAGATTGAACTTTGTGTTGCCCCTTTGCTGAAAAATATACATTTGAGCGATGGTGGGAAATTATAATGAACTTTAGATACAATTAAAAATATTAATCTTGAGTGGTGAACGATTACATTGAACTTTGTATCGGTGAAGAAGATATATCTCATGCCACGGGCAAGGAGATCAAGCTTTGTATGATTTTTGGAGTGAGACATTCACCCTATATTGCAGAGCGTCGATTACTGAGAACGTATACATTATGTATCACCAGGAAATCAACCTTTTGGAGTGATAGATTATCCTTGTATCACTAGAGAATCGACTTATTCAGCGATACATTATGTGGCTGGAAAATCAACTTTTAGGAGCGTTACATTCTACCTATATTACCAGAGAGAAGTGATATACATCAACTTGGTATTATTGAGGAAATCACTTTTTAGAGTGATAAGAAGCCAATCATTATTTCAAAATAGATTTTGACTTTGACTTCACTCTAGTCAATTAGATTCTAAAATATTTATGAAACCTACAATTGAATAGATTTTAAAATATTTAAGAAATCTAAAATTGAATTAAGATGAAATTATAAAATCTACAATTGAATTAAGTTGAAGTTATAAAAAATAAACTTTGAAAAACCATTATATAAGTTTGTTTCATCCCAAAAGTAATAAAGGTGGTCATCACTTAATATATTCTACCTTCAGTATTAATAGGATGTGATGACTCACATCACAATAATCTTCTCTGATTTACACTAATAGGATGCGATGACTCACATCACAATAATCGTCTCTGATTTACACACACCTGCTCAATGATATTTTTGTCAATGTGGATCATTAAGAAACAATATAAAGGAGTGGAACTCAAACTATTAAGATTCCTGAATTAATCAATGAGTATTTATTTGAGAAAATAATATTGAACAAGTTCATAGATGAAAAATTTTGGCATCACATCTCTCGAAGGACATCTATGAACCATGTTTGTTATAAATTACGAGCAATTGAAGTTGGGTAAGCTATATCCAAAACACTACATTTCGTTGAAGCTGGAAGAAAGTAAATGCACAAATAATGTACTATAAATAATAACGTGTACATTATTGTCTTACACATTCTCCTACTCTTCTTATCGGTGTTCCTTTGCACCTCTCAGTGCAATTGCTAGTCTATTCCTTTTGGCAATAATATATCACCTCAAGTGGCCATGTTTATTTGGACTATCGATTATTTCCCTCTTAGAGTGTTTTAACGATGGAAATATAAGTGTACCAATAATTTATATGCATGTGTGAGATTTTTATTGTGATGTTTGACTCGTATAAACATAACTCACTTTCTAACTACCAATGGAGAATCCATTAAACTTATGAAGTCACATGGTAATATTATATTTGTAACATGTGGATCCCAAACCTCTTCATGGAAGGTTCCTTTAGTCTCCTTAACTACTTAATTTCTCTTTGAAATCTTGCATGTAGGAAACCCATTTGTGGATGGCTACTTAGGGAGGGCAAACACTTAGTAATTAATAAATTGACTATTGGAATAAGAAAACAAGGAACGAAGGACCCTTGATTTCTCTAAAATTGTATCTAACAACTTAAATCTACAATGTGTGTATTTTTTCCTATTATATGCTTTTGCTTGGACCTGTATTTACAACTTGAGAACAATTGCTTTTTTCATCCATTGTGATATAATTTAAATGCATGACAGGGTGATAAGTTATGATGGGTGAACAATAGTCGGACATTTTATGGGGACAAAATTTCCATTTCCAGCTGCATGAGCTTGTCTTAAGCATCTATGTGCCATGGCGATCACCCTTTTTATATAGATAGTATTGCACAATTTTTGGTGATTTTTCTGCAAAACTCATGTAAGCATCAAAGGGATGTTCCATTCAACTTACAAAAAGGGTCTCATAGTGAGGGGGCCTTGATTGCTCATTGTTATGTGTTTGTATAACCTATAATATATGGGTTATAGTTAATTTTTTATTCTTCTAACTATGATCACTCAAATGTCATAGAGGAGAAAAACTAGGGAGACAACAATGATCTTTGAGTCCTCTTTAATGATTAGACAAGAAGTTCATTAGATGATAATTTAATAATCTTTGAGCACATTAAACATGTCAATCTCCTTTTTTTGTCCTTCCCTTAAACTAATAAAGAGGTATGATGCTTAATTTTGGTATCTCCCCACCTTCAAACATGATTATCATCCAACGAATGTACGCTTGATTATAAAAATTTGTAACAACCCCTGGTTGATTTTCCATGTAGATATAATAATACCAAGGTCATGGGACACGTATTCCAAGATGAATTTTGGACAAAACACTTTAGTGGGTATCACTTGTGATTAATTTATGGCTTTGGAAATTCAAAAAGGCAAAGAGGCAATAATTGGCATGTATTTATGAAAATAAAGGAAAATATGAGAAAAGGAAGGTGAAGAGACACATATTTGCATGTGATGGAAATTAGAGGTAAAATGAAAAAAAATGAAGAAAAAGGAGATATCAATGATAAAAAGGCACCTGAGAAGCAGTTGAAAACTTTTTACTCATTCTTTGATCAGGGTCAGCTAAGGAGAAGGAATAAGGACTTGGACAAGCAAACAAGGAAAGAAAGGTAGTACAAGAGGAAGCTTGGAAAACTACAAGTAAGGATAGATATTAGTTGTGGATTGCAAGTAACTGTGTGCATGCATGATTTAGCATGCCTAGATTTGAATGCATGGTACATGCATTGGTTTATGGTTTATGGTTTATGGTTTATGTTGTTTTCATTGGCATGGGATTTCCTTGGATTGACACAAGTTTTAGCCTTCCCTTTCCAATTCCTGGATAGCCATGGTGTTGTGGGTTTCTTCCACTTATTTTTTTTATTAGTGCTCAGGTTCCTTATGGTTGTGGGTAGGAACAAACACTACGGAAGCCTTGGAATATATTGGGTTGAGTTACTAATTCCTGGAGTCGTTGGTTGGGACAAATGCTCTAGAGACCTTGGTGGGTTGAGTTACTAGTTCCTGGAGTCGTGGTTGGAACAAACGCTCTGGAGCCTTCGAAAAGGTTGTGGGTTGAGTTACTAGTTCTTGGAGACTTGAAAAACTTGTGTAGAGACTGATCTAGTTGATGTCAATGATTTTTGGACTGTATAGGTGGAATCACTGTGGTTAAGGGTTGAGGTGGTTTGGCCTCTGGAAGCCTGGTTGGTTTTGTTTTGGTTTATTCCACGAGATCCCACATTCATGCTTGGAATATGGCACGAGGTGATTAGATGAAAGAGAGATTTTGTTCAACCCAATCTATGGCCAGGTGGTAGATGGAAATCCCTTACTTGGTTGGAATTTTCACATGATAATATGAGATATTTTCCTATTGTGATCTATGAGTATTGTAGTGATTGTGTTGGTGATATTATGCCTGATTTCCCATGGTTTCTATGTTGGTTATTTGTTGGTTATGTGTTGTTTATATGATGTAATCTATCTATGGCTCTTGACATGCTTTGATAATTTATTGATTAGTTGATGAATGCATGGACTAAAAAGTGCTAATACAGCTAGCTAGAGAGGGATTGGAGCCTTCTTGGTGATACATAGGTGAAAACTATCATTTTATGATCATATACGCATTCATTACCTATAACTTACATGTTTTCCATATGTTTGATGAAATGTCTCTTATGGATTAAGCATCTTTGTGCCCATTTATTATTTGAGTTTTGATTGATTAGCATTGTCATTACATTTGTTTTCATTTTGGAAAGTTACAAGCAATTTTGGGTAATGGTCTGGAGGCTAGTCTGAAGAGGTGGCACAGAGCCCGAGACCGCATGCTTAGAAATAGAGTAATTGGGTCATTATCGCATGGAAGCAAGATTGTGAGTGCAATTATAGGCTTCCAACCACATGGATGCAGTGTTAAATTTGTGGTTATGGAGCTAGATCAAAGAAAAAGGGTTCCATCTCAGGGATTGATCACCTAGGGTGGTTGTTCAGCTTCTGAGTGATTTGTAGTCCCTATAGGATGTCAACATTGTTCAATTTGTAGGCCCCACTTCCTTAATTAGAGCTTGGAGGTCGAGTAATGTCATAGTGACACTCGTCTCATGTTTACCCTGACAAGCTAGTGAATTTGGGTAAATGTGGGAAGAGGGGGGTTACAGAGTGGTATTATAGCAAGGTTGCACCATTGGACCTCGAGGTAAAAATAGATTGTCATGCAGGTATTATATGCTAGCATGCAGCTATTGTAACAGCCTCATCCCACACTTACCCAAGTTCACCAGTCCACCGGGGTAAATATGTGATGAAGAGTTACTATGATATGATTCAACCTCCTAAGTATAGTTAAGGAGGTGAAATCATTGAACTAAAACCATATTAGCCTTCCTTGGAAGCTATAGGACCCCCAGGGGCCAAACAACCACTCTAAGTGCCCAAACCTTGAGTTAACTTGCTTTTTCACTGACCTAGACTCTCAGTCGCATGAATAAGCCTACATCCATGTGATTGTAGGCCTCTAGTAGCATGCACAAGGTTGCATGTTGAGAAATCTAGGGCATGGATAGTTAAAAGATTTCTCTGATTGATAATTGCTTGTGATATACTTTTACCTCTTAGATTATAGTATTTTCTTCGTTATGTTATTATTGTGTTATTTTCATCAAGACAATTACCAATATGCACAATAAAAGATAAGTGACACAGTATGTAGGCTAGTCAGCGAGGGCCAAAACCTCTCACTTATTGAGAGGAAAACTCGATCAAAATTATTTTTCTAGATCTTCAATTGATGAGTACCAAGACCATGACACAGACCCTTGACTCTTGTTTCCTCCCAAGAACCTTGTCACTAACCTTGGTGCTATGCCTCTTCCTTCTCTCAACTTCCTTCTTGATCTAAAACTACTCTTCTCGACTCCTTCTAGAGAAACTCAGTCTCTATTCTTCACACTGCTCTTTCTTAGCTTCCTCTAGAGAATCTTAATCTCTAGGATTTCACTGATATTCTATAGAGAAACTTGGTCTCTGGATCTCTATCTCGGTCACCCAGAAGAATCCTTCTTTTGCTGCCCCAGAAGAAGTTATCTCCTTCGCTTTCCCAGAAGAAACCTCTTCTTCGCTTACCTAGAAGAATCACTCCTTCTTTAATCCCAAAAGAATCTCTCTTCGTTATGCCCAGAGGAAACCTTCTTGTCCTTCCTTCACACTTCTCTTTGCGGCCCCTTCTCCGCACTCCTTCTTCACCCTTCCTTCACACTTCTACCTGACCGAAAGCTTATCGAGCTACTTGTCCAAAGTGAGGCTGAGTGTGGCTTATATATACACCTCTACGCATGTCCTTTAGGCTGACATGATCCCTAGAGGTAAGTTCGACTTCTTCCAACATCTTTCATCATTGTAGGATGACTTGAAAAGGATAAGTTACAAGGTCTTGGAGGATACTTTACATAGACAATATTGACCTTTTACAAAGTGTAACATGACTTCATTGCATGACAATGACTCTGTCATTTTATGACTAGATGAAAAATAAATCCTAAAGACTCTCAATGTGATTCTTGAATCAAAAACAAAATATCTTGCTCATGAAACCCATGAAGCAAGTCATTATAATAATTTATTTTTCTTCTCTACATCTCATTACATAAAATCATAATTGTATGTCATTATGAAGACCGAACCTAGTTACACTTTTCAACACTCCCTCTTAACTAGGGAGGTATTCATAATGGTACTTGGACTTTCTCATTCTAAAAAAATTATTATAAGAAGAATTTGGATTGGTAACTCATTTGTATAGCATCATATCAACTAGCATTGTTACATAGTAAGGCCTTGACTAACAACTCCTTATCTCCACAAGGTCTGAGCTCAATGATGGCGAGACCAATGATTTATAGACACCCTCATCATTATCTCTCTTGAAACATACCCCACCCAGGTTCTCTCATGATATGTTCCATGAGGACTATTCTTATATTGGACTCACCAGCCCTCAAATAATATTTTTCCTCCACAACTACTCTTTCTATTGGATGCCCTATCTCATCCTCAAAGAGCATCGGATGCCAAATGATTACCCAAACCTCCATTATGTCTTCCTAGGTGAAGACCAAAATGTCATGTCTATCTCTACCTCTCAAATAGGGAGGCCATATTCCAATAAGGAATGTACTCATTCCTCCTACAAAAGGAATGCACCTAAGCTCCTTCTTGGATTAGGAATTTCCAAGTTTCTTCCAAGTAAGAAAATTCTTTTTTCGAATCCCTCTTAACTAGGTACCTACAATAGCTCCTCATGTGGAACAACAAGTTGTCTGATGAACTCCTCTCTTCTTCAATGTAATCAATTTCTTTTATCATGGAGTCTTCTTCTTTTGGGGACTTCTTCATAAGGCACAGACCATCCATCATTTTCATCCATGATTTAGTCATGTCCTCATCTCATCAGAAAGTGATCCATCATATTTTCCGCTTGGATTTGCTTTATGTCATTCTACTTTCATGTCATATTTTCCAGAAGGATATTACATCCCTCAATCTGGTTCTCTTGGAAGTCATTCACAGATCTTTCCTTTGGAAGTCCTACATAAGCTCATCCAAACATTAGTTCAAAAATAAATGAACACTTAAATCAAAGCATTACCTTTGTGATGGTATTTCATCATGACATCTTCTTGTAGGTATCAGCATTCCTGCATGCAGATTGACACATTTCCCAAAGATATCCTTTGTCAAGTATCTCCATCTTTTTCCAACTCCTATCAGAGTCTTCATATCTTTCTGGGAGATATTCTAGTTAACTCTTCTTGGACTCAGATGTTGAATTCCTTTTACCATTTTTGCATACTATCACGATCTCTTCCTTTCTTTTTAACGCTAGTTAACTCTCCTTGGACTCAGATGTTGAATGCCTTTTACCATTGTTGCATACTATCATGATCTCTTCCTTTCTTTTTCACACTTCATTCCCAGGAGTTTCCAATTAGAGTTCCTCAATTGTAGTCAGCTTCCTCATGATTCATATGAGAACATATTATGTTGATTTCATCTAGTATGACTTATGCCTTTCTACATTCTTTCGGAAGAGGAGATCCCTTCTTCTCATGATCATATTTCCTATGATGGAAATAGTGATCATATTAACTGTAACCATTTGACATTACTTTAATAATTTATGTAAGCATACATACCTCATCTTTCCTTTCGGTCATCCAGACTTCCTATAGCAGCGTTATTTGAACGAAAGAACTTTATCCTTTAGACATGCTTTCCTAGTATATCATCATACAATCATCCATTGAATCCCACGAGTTGTAATTCCTGATGAAACTCTTGTTTTCTTTATAAATCGGTGAATCCTTTGATAAGGATTGCATCAGAGAAACTTGAGGATATTTCATATCCTCACCTGGTAGATGCTTCTTTATAGACTATTGTTTGATGATCCCAGTCGATGATGACCTATAATTCTTTATATAAGTATAACTCGGGATTTAAGTGAGGTTTCCAAGAGCTATTATTCTTTGTACTCAATAGAATTTATTTCAAACATTATTTTTGCTTTGTATGTCAAGAACTCTTACTTCTAATGCATCTATCATGATGCTACCTTCTAATCTGATGCATCTTATCTTATTTACATTACTTCCTATATATAAGTAGAAAGAACCCTCTTAGTGAAGAATATCATCTCAGTCATAGTAGATATATTTTAATTCTTCATTCTTATACTTCTTTGACTCAAGCTCCTTCACTTCTTCAGTAATGTGGACTTTTCCCTATTCCTCTTGTCCTTACTATGTTTAAGATAATCTCTTCTATAGTGCCCAAGTTCTTGACATCCATTGCATCTTACCTTATACATGTTCCTCCTTTTCTTTCGAGGACTGAACTTTCCAAATTTCCCTTTCTTTCTTCCCATAGTAGCATATGCATGATTCTGCTCATTTGGTCTAACATCAACCTTTGCCTTCACTCTAGTTTCTTTGATCTTACGGAGTGGCCATAGATCTTGAAATGGAGTAGTCTCTTTATTTCCATATAAACTTGAAGTGAAGTTACCCTATTCTTCCAGTAGTGCATTTAGTATCACTGTGGTGATCTCTCTATCAAACATGACTTCTCCCAACTCTTGTAGTTGATCTCGAATTTTTGATATCCTCATAAAGTATGAGGCTATTCCATCTTCCCTAGATATCTTCAGTTTGTAGAGTTCTTGCCTTAATGAGATTGCTTCTCCTTTAGTACTTGCGAAAAACAACTCTACCAATTTCTCATATATAGCTTTTGCAGTCTCCAACTTTGATACATATGGGATTAGAGAGTCTTTTATAGATTCTATAAGAATACTCTGGGCTCTCACTTCTCCCTTCATGAATTAAGCATTTGCTTGAGTATATTCCTTTGGAGGTTGGTTTATTGATCCCTTTATGTGATCCATGACCTCATTCTCAATAATTTAGGTCTTCCATTTTCTTCCATGCAAGGAAATTTGCAGCGCCAACCAATTTATTGCTTCCTTGCAAAAAGACATTTTGTTATTATAAGATATAGTCATAGAATTACTTGGGAGATTTATACTTGCTTTTTCCTTAATATTGATGTTAACAGAGGATTTTCTTCTTGAGAGATTGATAAGAGAGAGCTTGATTCATTATCCTTCTCGAATGATTTAGTCTACCTTCTTTGAAGATGGTTTCAAGACTCTTGTTGGTGTAGATTTCTTCAATCTAGGGTTTTGAATATTTTTTCCTTGGTAGCCCTTAAATATGTTATGATCCTTCTTCGATGCTTGATTGGATGGCTTGTATTTTTTTGACTTGCTTTGACCTTTCTATGAAACTTTATTCTCATGTGTCAACTTGCTTTAAGTGCCCCTTTCTGACTTCATCACCTAAGCTCTGATACCATGTTGAGAAATCTAGGGCATGGATAGTTAAAATATTTCTTTGCTTGATAATTGCTTGTGATATGATTTTACCTCTTAGCTTATAGAGTTTTCTTTTTTATGTTATTATTGTGTTATTTTCATCAAGATAATTACCAATATGCACAATAAAAGACAAGTGATAGAGTATGTAGGCTAGTCAGCCAAGGCCAAAACCTCTCACCTCTTGAGAGGAAAACCCGATCAAAATTCTTCTTTTAGATCTTCAATTGACGAGTAAGAAGACCATGATATAGACCCTTGACTCTAGTATCCTCCCGAGAACCTTGTCACTAACCTTGATGCTTTACCTCTTCCTTATCTCGACTTCCTTCTTGATCTTGAAATGCTCTTCTTTGCTCCTTCTAGAGAAACTTGGTCTCTATTCTTCACAGTCTCTTTCTCAGCTTCCTCTAGAGAATCTCGATCTCTAGGCTTTCATTGATCTTCTCTAGAGAAACTCGGTCTCTAGATCTCTATCTCAGTCACCGAGAAGAATCCTTATTTTGTTGCCCCGGAAGAAAATCTCTCCTTCACTTGCCCAGAAGAAACCTCTTCTTCACTTGCCCAGAAGAATCACTCCTTCCTTCACAGTTCTCTTTGTAGCCCCTTCTTCGCACTCCTTCTTCACCCTTCCTTCACACTTCTACTTGACTGAAAGCTTGTCGATTTTCTTATCCTATGTGAGGCCAAGTGTGGCTTATATATACACCTCTACACATTTTCTTTAGGTTGAAATGATCCCTAGAGATTAGACCAACTTCTTCCAACATGTTCTTTCATCATTGTAGGTTGACTTGCAGACGACAAGTGACAAGGTCTTGGAGGATACTTTACATAGAAAATATTGACCTTTTACAAAGTGTAACATGACTTCATTACATGACAATGACTCTATAGTTTTATGACTAGATGACAAATAAATCATAAAGACTCTCAATGGGAGTCTTGACTCAAAAAAAAAAAAATTCTTGCTCATGAAACCCATGAAGCAAGTCAATATAATAATTTATTTTTCTTCTTTAAATCTCATTACATAAAATCATAATTACAAGTCACTGTGAAGACCGAACCTAGTTACACTTTTCAACACTACCTCCCTGCAACTGTCATCTAATTTACTCAGTTTTATGCCTGTGACCCCGAAATCTGAGCCACTTCTTCAGGGTTAGGATCCAAAACTCTGCCCAAAACTTGATAGAACTTTCCAGAATGATAAAATACATCAATAAAAATATGTATATACAAAACTTAGACAATAACTTGACCTAACAAGGCCTAACCTGATAGGCATTCGTTCAAACACATTGTGAACATACAATCTAAAGTTCATAAATGCATATCTGAACATAAGGGTCTCATACTTATTTGAGAATCAACAAGAATGTCTAATGCCCCCTTATAATAACTTCAAACACATATATTAGGTCATGCATTCAATAACCATTCATTTACTAATCAAACTATGTTGAGAGCCATATCTAGAATATGTCATAAAACCATGCTTGTTACCAGCTATAATCTAATTAATAAAAATGATAGAACAACCATCAAAGCCACATAATAACAAGCATAAATACTTATGAAAACACAAGAGGAAAGGAGCTCTTATTAACATATGGAAATCCAACCAAGTCAGGGACTTCCACATACCACCTGATCATAAATTAGGCTAAACCAAATATCTATTTCAACCAATCACCCTTGTGCCATATTCCAAGCATGAATGTGGGATCTCATGGAAATAAACAACTAAACCAAATAGGGCTTCCAGAGGCCAAACCACCTCAACCCTCAACCAATGATTCCACCTCACAGTCGAACATCACTAACCATCGCCAAATCAGTCCCTACCCAAGTTGTCCAGAGAGTTTGTTCCAACTCGACTCCAGGACAAGTAACTCAACCCACAGCTATCACAAGGCTCTAGAGTGTTTGTCCAACCAAGGCTCCAGGACTAGTAACTCAACCTACCAAGGGATCCAGAGCATTTTTCCAACTAAGGCTTCAAGACTAGTAAATCAACCCAAGTTTTTCAAGGGCTTCCAGAGCATTTGTCCAACCAAGATTCTAGGAACTAGTAGCTCAACCCATAACCATAAGGAATATGAGCACCCATCAAAAAACAAAAGGGAAAACCCACAACACCATGGCTATCTAGGAAATGGCAAGGCTAGGCAAAATTTTTGTCAATGCCTGAAATCCTCCATGCCAATGATAGATCATTACGAAATAACCACATGCATATGCCATGCATTCCAAAACTATCAAGGAAATCATACATGCAACTTGATACTTGCAAAGAAATCCAGTTGTAGCTATTGATCCCATTATCCCCTTGCTTTCCTGCTTTTCCTTTGCCTTATTTCTCCAAATCCAAAGTATGCCACAATGCTCCAAGAAACTCTAAGTGTGCAAGAGTGTGTGAGAGAGAATATAATAAAGCTCCAAGCTAAAACTGACAAAAGGTTGAGACCTCTATTTTCTTCATTTCCATTTATTTTTCTTCAATTTTCCACACATGCAATTATGCGACATTTCACCTTCCTTTGCTCCTAGTTTCCATTATGTCATAAATAAAATTCCAGTTAATTCTTCTTCTTTTTTTCCATTTCCTTTGCCAATTTCCATAGCCATAAATCAATCACGAATGATCCCCATCACTATGTTTTTTTCCCAATAATATTCAGCTTGGAATACATGTCCCATGACCTTGGTCTTATTTTGCCTTTATTAACTTTATTACATGGATTTTTAACCAGGGTTGTTACAAAACCCTTCCCCTTGGGGGAACACCATCCTCGGTGTTCAATGACACTTATAAACTAGCAAACACATGTTTCCTATGGAGCTTTATAACATAGCTCAATACAACATTTACATCATATCCATCTGCTAAAACATAACCAATATATCATGAACACCATACCACTTATTGGAGCTTTATAACACAGCTCGATGTGGTATTTACATACATATGCATATATAGACATAACCAAAACACAACATCAAAAAATATACCAAAATACATCAGCTCAACCAGTGAATAGAGGAGGATACATAACCCACATTTAATCATCCATCTCTCATGTAGCTTCATCAGCCCCAAAGTGCTTCCACTTCACCTTAACTTGCTCAATTGCTTGATTCCAGAGCATGAGCATCTTTCGCTACAAAATGCACAGAGGTTCTAGTTGGAATTCTCCTTCAAGTTCCACCTACAATATAGACCCGTTAATCACATGATCAACATCTTTCAAATACTTCTTAAGCAATGAAACATGGAAAACATCATGGACTTTCATTTTCGAAGGAAGTGCAAGTCGATAGGCCACTGGTCCAATCCTCTCAAGAATCTTGAAAGGCCTACAATATCGAGGTGCCAACTTGGAACATGACCCAATCCTCAAGGATATTTTATTGGGCTTTATGTGCAAGTACACCTATTTCCCAAGCTGAAAATCTTTAAATAACATGTGTTGATTTTCATAACTCTTCTATCTTTTGCTACCTTTAAATTCTTCACGATTACCTACATTTCCTATTCCATACCTTCCAACATGTCTGGTCCAATCAGTACCATGTTCACTAGATCACTCCAATCGATAGGAATATTAAAACTCCACTTGTAGAGAACCTCAAACAGACTCATCCTCCGTAACTCCTGATACCCATTGTTATACACAAACTCCACCAGTGGAAAATACTCTTCCCACTTTCGATACTGATGCATGACGTACATCCTCAACATGTCCTCCAAAATATTGTTGACCCTCTCTGTCTATCCATCTGTCTGCGGATGATAAGTTGTATTAAAGGCCAAATTTGTCCCCAAACCTGCAAATAACTCTTCCCAAAACCTGGAAGTGAACTTGGTATCTCTATATGACATAATATTCCTATGAATACCATGCAACCTCACTACATATTTGATGAAGACCTGTGCTACTTCATTGGCTGAATTTGTAGACTTTACTAGAATGAAGTATGCTACCTTTGTCAACCTGTCAACCATAAACATAATAGAATCATGTTGTCTATATGTCCTCAGGAAACCTGTAATGCAGTCCATGTAAATGACCTCCCATTTTCATTTTGGAATTGAAATCGACTGCAATAATCCACCTAGATTCTTACACTTTGATTTTACCTATTGACAATCCATGCATCTCGCAACAAACTCTACCACCTCTTTCTTCAAATTGGGCCAATAATAGAACTTATTCACAGTTGTCAATGTCCTCTAATATCTTGGGTGACCTAAATATCGCATGACATGAAATTCCCTCAAGATAAGCTTCTTAAGTTCACCGTTATCCGGCACATAGATCGCGCCCCTAAATTTAACCAAACCATTTATTGTGAGATGATAGTCTACATCCTGAGCTTCTGTACCCTAATCTTGTAACCTATGCCTAAGTTCCTTGTACATGTCATCCTATTGTCCTACATGTAAGATTTGATCCTATAAGACGTCCCATATGAACTCATTGTTGTTATGTGATTTACATGTACTCTTCTGCTAAGAGCATCTGCAACCATGTTCTCTTTTCCTTTAGTGTATTTGATCTCAAAGTCAAACTCACTGATCATGGCCAACTATCTAGTTGGCCTAGCATTCAGATTCGATTGGTCAAACAGGTATCTCAGCCCATTGTGATCATTCATCAGAATGAATCTCCTACCAAGAAGATAGTGCCTCCACATCTTCAATGTGTGAATGATTGTTTCCAACTCAAGATCATGTGTCACATAGTTCTACTCGTTCTCATTCAGTTTCCTTGATTCGTAACATACCACTTGTCCCTCCTGCATTAGGACTCCACCAATTCCTCTCTTGCAAGCATCTATGCACACCACAAACTCTTTATTCAGATCTACAATCTTTAGAACTGGAGCATTCGTCAACAACTACTCAAAACTTGTTGCACATTCCTTTGTTCATTCAATTTTTTTTCCTTTCATCTACAAATGTAATATGATTGGCAATCTATGAGAAGTTCTTGATGAACCTCCTGTAATAACTTGTTAACCCCATGAATGATATGACCTCATCCACATTCCTAGGAGATTCCCATTCCATGATAGCTCTAATCTTTTCCAAATCCATTGTTATGCCTTCCTTGGAAACCACATGCCCAAAATAATGTACCTTTGTCTGAAAGACATTGCATTTACTAAGCTTGGCATACAACCAATGCTCCCTTAGTAGTCTTAACTTTGTTGCTAAGTGTTTTGCATGCTCTTCCTCATTCTTGGAATATATCATTAATGAATACAATCACAAACTTGTCCAAATAAGGACACAACACACTATTCATCAAGCACATCAAAATAACTGGAGCATTAGTTAGTCCGAAAGGAACTAGAACAAACTCATAATGTCCATATCTGGTTCGGAAAGCAGTATTGTAGATGTCCTCTTCTTTAATGTGTATCTGATGGTATCCTAATATCAAATAAATCTTCGAGAACATTGTTTCTCCCTTCAACTGATCAAACAAGTTGTCAATCCTCGGCAACGGATACCTATTCATAGTCGTCATCTTGTTCAATTGTTTGTAATCAATTCATAACTTGGGAATACCATCCTTCTTCTTCACAAACAACACTAGTGCACACCAAGGTGATACACTTGGCCTTATGTATCCCTTATCAATCATTTCCTTCAATTGCAACTTCAGTTCCACTAAATTTGGAGTGCCCATATTGTTTGGTGCCTTTCATGTTGGTGCTTCTCTTGGTACCAACTCAATAGAGAATTCCACTTCCCTATGAGGCGGTAATTCTGAAATATTTACTGGGAACACATCCTGAAATTTCTGCAAAACTGGATACCTCTTCAAGACCTCAACATCCTCAACATCCTTACCTTTATCACTAGAAAAATGCATTGCAAACAATACACACCCTTTCTTGCGACTACACTTTTCCCGCATAGTTGTAACCATTCTAACTAATGTTGCCTTCTTCTTAACCTACAATATATTATGTTCTCCACTGTCATCCAAGCATTCAAATGCTTATTCATAACACTCCACCTTAGTCCTGTGAAGATAAAACCAATCCATACCCAACAACATATTGTATGATACCAACAGAAGCACATTCAGGTGTGATGATGTAGGCATATCATTCAACTCAAATGCACAAACTCTTACCCAATGATGTAACCTTTTCTTAGTACCTTTAGCCATTTTCACTAACCGAGACTTTTCATGCACTTCTTTTTTCAAACCAGACTTATCCATTAGGTCAAGATTAACATAATTATAATCAGATCTAGGGTCAATCAAGAAAGAAACAACTTGATCACAAATTTTACCGTCCATCTTGATAATATATGCTTGGTGATCTGCCTGTCTATTATCCAACGCTACATAAATCCAAGGAATACTTTGTCTAACATCCCCCATTATTTGTGCCTCCTGAGCACTGTAGATTTGGGGTCTTCCACCTTGATGCTGTGAACAATCCCTTGTGTAATGATACTTGCAACAAGTCCAACACTGTAAAGGCTTCTTTCCATCACCCTTGTTCTTCTCCTCATATTGAAATCCTCGTCCTTTATCAGATGCATTGAACTTCTTGTGCAACACTTCATTCTGTTTGTTACCTGTGTCCTGTAGTTTACCTCGCTTCTTATCCCATTTTCCTTTAATCTTGTCATTATATTTCCAATCCTGTTTAGATTCAGACATATGCTTTCATTGCTCATAACAATTCTTCAACTTTTTTATGGCTTCCTCCAATTATCTAGACTCATCAAAATCGATTTTGTTCTTAAATGCTACCGACAACCCACTGATGAATCTCTTAATCTTAGCTTTCCCCTCCAAACGGTAAGGCACATACCTCAACAAATCCAAGAATTTGCTAGTATAATTCTCATCAATCATAGATCCCATCTTCAACTCATAGAACTCCTTAACCCTATCATCATAGTATATCTTAGATAGATACTTCTTCCTAAAAAGTCTTTCAAACTCTCTCCAAGTCAACTCCTCTTCTCGAATGCCTCTGACATTCTTCACATATTCCCTCCAAATGTTTTACCCTTTAAGACTAAAGGTAGATATCGTGGCCTTCATTTTCTCTAAATAGTCATGCAATCTAAAGAAATTATTCATCCCAAGCAACCAAGCTTCTACATCCTATGACTTTTTTATTTTTCCATCAAATGTACGTGGCTTTACTTTCTTGAACTCTTCTATAAAATACTACTTCTAACTCCTCCTATACAAATGGTGACGATGGTGACCATATTGTCTCTCTGAACCGGAACTTGAATAGAACTCATGATCACTGCCCCTTTAGTCAGGTGTATCTAGAAATCTTCCATCTCTAACTATATCCTCTCTATCCAACCAATGTATTGATCGAGACATGCTGCCATATGCACCATTGGTCATTTCCTTTTGTCCATGACCGAGCTTAAGTGGTCCCTATCTCTGCAAATCTGATAGACTCTAAAGAATTGTTGCATTGACCTCTACTTGTTTCTCTTGTTATTGAATGATTTTGTCATTATCAGCTTTGCAAGTTCTTATTTATACCTTCAAACTTCTCAATGTATCTGCTATGTGAGGGGAGTACTCATCACCGTGTTTCTCATTTGATTTGTAAGGAGATTCACATGAAATATATTCCACCATTTTGCTAGTCATCTTGATCTTCTTCCTGCAAACATACTATGTTAGATAAACCAAACATAAACATAATCAAACGTACTTCAGTGAAGTTCAGGGAAGGCTATCTCACCTGCAAAACTAGTCCGGATTAGCATGATACATGTATATATACATAATCATATCAATATGCTAGAATCATGCATGACAACACTGCATACAATCACCTCATGCACAACAATCATAACCATAACCATACATGCATAACAAACATGTAGGCACTAATATGCATAACGAACACATATACAACTGACATGTATGTCTGAAAAACACATCCCAATAACAACATCATCAACTTCTACATGACAACACAACTACAACAATGACAGTCACCATGCATACATAACAAGCACATATACAATCTGCATGCATGCATGACAAACACATTCTTCCCATCCAGTCTAAGTGTTAAACCTAGGAGCTCTGATACCACTCTGTAACACCCTCCTCCCACACTTACCCAAGTTCATAAGTACATAGGGGTAAATATGTGACGAAGAGTTACTATGATATGATTCAACCTCCTAAGCACAATTAAGTGGAATCAACTAACTAAAACCATATTGACCTTCCTCATGAGCTATAGGACCCCCAAGAGCCTGTTGTCGTTGTGACAAACACCCTCCAAAATTTTGTGTACACTCTAATTACGGAGCCTACAATGGATCTTGCGATCAGTTTTTCCATAGCCACTTCTTGGTCAACTGATGCTTTTTTAGCTCCCTTCTTGGATTGGAAGTGTCGAAGTCACTTGCTCACACATGCTCAGCCCGTAACAAGTGCATGAGCACATTCTCTTACGCAAGTTTGGAAAATCATAGCATCTTCCATCAATATTGTGCATGTGCAATGCCCAGTCCATGTGAATAGTCAATGTGCACTGACAACAATAGTTTCTCACATTCTAGCTCTGTTTATAATTCCATTTCGATGAGTTTATCAAAATTTCGCTCCCGCACACCTTTGTTTTTGCGAGAGTCGTTTTCATGTTTTTGGTTGTTTCTTTTGCTTTCTTTCACTCTAATTAGTGTTGTTTTCATGTTATCTTTTCTCTGACATGTGTTACTTTCATTGTCATTCACATATCGCAAGACTCGTTCGCACTTTAGCAATTGTCGCATTTTCGCATGTTATTTGTCGCACATTGTATGTACGCTTGTTCTAGTGATTTCGAGGGGTTAACTTTATGTGAATGAGTTGGTATAACCATGTAAACATCGGTCACACTCATTCCCAAAGTTTTAAGCATTGTCGCACAATTGTCGTCACGGTCGCCACAAAGTGTACCTTTAGTGTCGCACTTGTTGTAAACTCGTTGCAAAGTTGTCGCATTGGGGGAAATATGTTGCTAACATGTTCTGGATGATCTATGTTGTTGTGTCATAAAAGTGTTTCAATTGTGTGATCACAATCAAGTCAAATCACTTTTCACATCAATCTCTTCAGCCCCACACTTAGGCAATTTTCAAAAAACCTCTAGCAACCTAGCCTCATCCAAGATTCCTCAATTGTGCACTGCGCAGTTCCAACCCTCATGCTACATCCTTGTCCCTCTACACTACGCAATGTGCAATTTCTGCTTCCCAGGACTTTGCAATGTATAGTTCCAGTGCTCAAGCTAGACCTTTAGCTCCCATAATTGTGTAATCCATCCCTCCATCTTGGCCCGAACTACACACTACATAATCTTCGAGCTCAAGCTCAGCCCTATGCTCTTAAATTGTGCAACTGCATAATCACCAACTTACTTTGCCTCCCAGAATTGTGCAGTTCGCTGAAACAATGCAAAATTCCTTCATCCTAGCTCATTGACTCCCAAAATTGCACAATTTCTCTCTTCTACCCAGTTAATACTGTGCATTCCATAGTCTCAAGGCTCAAGCCTCAGTCGTGAGTGTTGAAAATGGCAACAAGAAACGCTAAAAAGAGAAGTACTAAAAATAACACTGCTATAAATAGCAGTTCAGGTACCAGTGTTAGACATAGCAACAAGGAATGAAAAATGGAAGTGCTAAAAATAGCATTGCTATAAATAGCATTTCGGATTAGATTCTAACTTTAGTTAGTCCTTGAACTAAATTTGAGAACTAAAATTCGAATTTGATCTTAGCAACTTTTTGTAAAATAATTAATTAATTCATCTTGAGTTAATTAGTTATAGAAAATCAAACATGAAGTCTATGTGGGGACATGCAACAGTTTCTCCATTGATTGAGGAATTTATC
>APFE030353256.1:158902-180922 GCA_000404065.3 Pinus taeda
TTGAGGAATTTATCCATCAGTTAAAGAGATAAGGATGAGTTGTAATTTGAGTTGTAATTAGTTGGCTCAGTTAACTGATTCAAGTCCGATTAGATTAATTCAGATAGTTTGTTGAGTTAATTGTGAGTTCAGTTAGTTAATGCTTGCATGCATGTAACTACTGCTCTCTAGATAACTGAATATTCTCTCATAAATAACTCATGCATGTCAGTTCAGTTAGAGACCCAGTTGAGATCAGAGGAGGGACAGTGTACTATCAGTTAGAGGATTTTTCCTATATAGGAAACTCATACATGTAGAAGGAATTATCTCCTTTAGGATTGCGCAGTTAGATCAGAGGTTAGTGAGTGTGTGAAGAGGCCAATTCACACAGGTGGCAGGACTAGACCCCAAGGAAAACTGTGCAAGGAAATAGGAGGCATAGAGGGCAGAGGAGAAGGTTTGTGATAAGCCTTTGACTGTCTATGAGCAGCAGAGAGATCGTACTAAGAGCAGGATAGTTTGTGAGCTAATTCTTTGTGTAATCCAGACATATTTCCACTTGTGTGATAATACAAAGATTGGTGTTTTAAGCTGAGGCTTTCCCCGGGATATTCTTCTGTGTTATGTGTGACTGATTTCTCATTCTTAGTTATATGTGTTCTCATTGATCTTGCTCAATTTGATTAAGCTTCCGCAAAGTTTGGTGTAGAAGTAGATCTTGTATTTTGCTTTAGTCTATTGCATAATCTGTTGATCTACAATGGGAATTTCTACATGGTATCGGAGCTAGCTGATCTATAGAGAAATTTCTACATTGTATCAGAGAAAAGGTGATCAAAGGAGAAGAACAATATACAAGAAGGGAGAAGTTCGAAGTTTGTGGTTCCTGAATATAGAAATCGAGTTCTTATCACATCTCAATTTCACCAATGGCGTTCAGTGGTTTAAGACTCGAGTATGCCCTTAATGGCAGCTCGAATTATATAGGCTAGAAGGATTGCATGGAAGAAGTAATAGAGATAACGGTCTAAAGGAATTCATTGATCAAGAAGTCCCCAAGTCGACTGATGCTACTCAATTGGCGGAATGGAAGAAATGTGTGGCTAGAGCAAGGAGAATCCTTCTAGAGGGAGTTAGAGACCACATAGTCTCGAGTCTCCATGGGAAGGAGACATCGTTTTCGATGTGGAAAACATTGAAAGATCTATATCAGAACAACAGCGATTAGAGGAAGTTGGCGCTGAAAGACGAAGCTTTGGAAAATCAAGTGTGAAAAGGGCGACACGATCTCTACATATATGAACAAGCTCACCACCTGCAAGGATGAGCTTGGAAGTGTAGGGATCACAACCACCGATGATGACATGGTGAGTCTAGCACTCCTCGGTCTTCTTAAGAGCTAGCATAGCTACCAAGACTCGGTAAATGGAAGAGAGAAACTGCCAGATTGGGAATGACTTTGGTTGGATCTGATGCAGGAGGAGATACGGAGAAGCACCAGAGATGGATCTTCTTCATCCAAGGAAGATGAAGAAAATTGCACCTTAGCAAGTAAGACAAAGAAAGGGAAGGAGAAGGATTCGCATCCAAAACCCAGTTCTTTTCATGGTGGAAAGAAGTTTGACAAATCAAAAGTTTGATGCTTTCGTTGTCATGAAGTGGGCCATTTTGCTACAAATTGTCCACTGAGGAAATCCAGGAAGGGGTCCATGGAAGGATCAAAAGGTGAGGCACCGGCCTCACAGTTCGAGTTGGATTTCACACTTTTCGCCTGCATGGTTTCATCCATGGTGGGATGTGTTTGGTTTCTTGACAGTGGAGCTTCTTTCCACATGACTGGTGACAAGAGTTTGTTCAGTCCTTGGAGGAGAAAGATCTCCAGATACTCATAGTGACGGGTAATGATGAAAAGTATAGTGTCTCAGGTGTAGGCACGGTTGTTTTTCAGAGGAAGCATGGAGATCGCATTACTTTGAATGATGTCAAGTATGTACTAGGACTGAGGAAAAATTTGGTGTCGATCACAATGCTGGAAGACAAAGGCTATGATGTAGTCTTCAGTAAGGGAAAGGTTTTCCTTCGACACATCACCACTAGATAGGTGAAGCAGATCGATTCACGAGTCAAGAGCCTGTATGCTCTTTAGGTTCAAGATGCATGCAAAGCCTTGAGGAGCAAGGCAACTGATGGAGACTTGGTGGTTGAGAGGGAGAGTAAATTACCTCTCAACATGCAGCACCAGAAGAAGTCTTAGACAATTGTGGAGGAGCCACAATTGGTGAAGTAGCTTCAGGAGATTATGGAGAAGCCACAACTAGAGAAGCCGAGAGGAGATCGATTAGAGACATCTACTCATACAAAGGCCTCCAGTAGGGGGAAATTTCAAGCCAAGTGGGCAGAGGGATCACATGCATCCATACCTCCAAGTCGGAGGTGAGGTGATGTGGAGTGACAGTCCCAAGAAGGCTGGAATAGGGACAGGATCATTGAGGTACCCAACCTCTTTGATTAGACCGTGCTATGCAATCCCTGATGAGGAGTAGCAGGATTGGCTAAGTGGGTAGAGACAGATGCAGATGGAGTGGCAGAGAGAGCTACAGTGCAGGAATCCCAAGACAATGTAGAGATAGTAGGCTGCAACAATGAGAGAGGCACAGGAGTGTTGCACCAATGCAGGATGGCACAGAGAGGTGTGCAATGGTGCGAGATGCATGGAGTGTTGCAGCAGCTCAGAGGTCACAAAGGGAGCACTTGAGGATGTTTCTAGCTCAACAGGGAGGTCAGTTGGGAGATTTTTTTTGTTTCTAGAGTTGCTGGAGTAACAACACTTGGAAGAAGTGTTGCATGCAGAACATTCCAAAGGTTCAGGATCAGGTTCGAGTTGAATGCCTTTTTTGTTGAGAGGGAGTGTTGAAAATGGAAACAATAAATGCTAAAAATAGAAGTGCTAAAAATAGCATTGCTATAAATAGCAGTTTAGGTACCAATGTTCGACATCGCAACAAGGAAAGAAAAATGGAAGTGCTCAAAATAGCATTGCTATAAATAACATTTCGGGTTAGATTCCAATTTTAGTTAGTCCCTGAACTAAAATTGAGAAGTTAAATTCAAATTTGATCTCAACAGCTTTTTGTAAAATAATTAATTAATTCATCTTGAGTTAATTAGTTATAGAAAATCAAACATGAAGTCTATGTGGGGACATGCAACAGTTTCTCCATTGATTGAGGAATTTATCCATCAGTTAAAGAGATAAGGATGAGTTGTAATTTGAGTTGTAATTAGTTGGCTCAGTTAACTTAGTCAAGTCCAGTTAGATTAATTCAAACAGTTTGCTTAATTAATTGTGAGTTCAGTTAGTTAATGCTTTCATGCATGTTGGGTAGCAAAAGCCCCGCGCAACAGGTATGGGGCGCAAAGCCCTAAATTTTGGGTAAAAGTAGGGTAAAGACTCCACGAGATGCGCAGAGCATGATTTGTAATAAGTCAAAGTCAAAAGGGTAGTCCGCCCAAAAATTTTGTAAAGAAATGCAAGTTGAGTCAGCCCGCCTATGGATCGCGGTCCATGGAAAGGTATAAATAGAGCGAGGCTCTATAGGTAAAGTAGCTAAGTTTTTGGTATGATTTTCAGATCTGAAATGTAATGGGTGTCTGAGAAGAGCATTCTGATAGCATCTATAAGTCTGAGTCAGGGGTTTGGGTAGAGGATAGAGGCTTTGCAGCTATGTGCGCAAAGGCTTGGAAGAGTCCGCAGTTGTGTGCGCGGACCCTTGCCGCTAAGTGCGCAAGGTAGATCTGGATGTAAGGGTGATAAGTGGAAATAAAGATAAGTTTTTCCTTAATTTTGTGTTAATTCTGAACTATCGCAACTCTGTTCTTTTATGGTTAATGAAACTGTTTTGATATGCACACGTATGCTTATTAAGTACTTGTGAATCAGGTTTAATATTAATATGCGCACTAAATGAAAGTAATAAATGTTTGTTTAAATACCTCTCTAAGTAGATCTAGGCTATAATACTTAATCGAATAAATTAGATCTGTAATCAGCGCAGTAAGAGAAAGCTAAGACTATCTGGATCTGTGTGGATCTAGCACAGTGCGAGGCTGCAGGACGGCGCGCGAACCTCTCAGACCACATCTAGACATCCCAAGGGTGTAGAAACCTAGTTCCAGCACCCTCCCTTGCTACATTGGGTGAGACCTCAGTCCGCGCTTCGCGGGCTGTTGCCGAAAGGGCCAGTAGCTGCGGGATTTTCTTGGCTAAATAATTATTCCTAACCTAGGTCAGGCCCATATAAGCCAACAAATGGTTCCGTTGCCGGGACCAAAATCTGCCTAAGGGGTGTCTGATGTGGGAACATTGGAACCCTACAAGGAAAGAGATTGAAGAGTGGTGGGATCTGAAATTCCATGAGTTAGCAATTCAGGAAAACAGAAACCTGCAAATATTAAAAGAAGATTGGCTGGACCGATACATATTCAAAGACATTCACAAGATCTTCTTTGCGTCATTCCTGGTAGAGTTGTACGAGTGGATCGCAAGGCTAGCTGACAGCATGGGAAGGTGCAGATTGCACCAGCCTATTGTATGGACCCTAGAACTGGTGTGCCGGCTAGAAGCCACCGAGGATAAGATCGCGCGTGCAGTAGATCATTGGTTGGATCAGGTAATAGGAGGATTTATCACTGAGTTTGTGATAGATACCACTGTGAGCTATAGCAAGGCGGAAAGGCAATTTCTTCAAGGACTGCGAGGTAGGTATATCAAATCATTGAATACGTGGATTAAGATGTTGTTATGTGAAAAACAGATTATGTGCGTTGATTAATGTCTGGAGTAACGCAGAGCGAAAGAGGTTACTGCGGAACGAGAGGAGTATAGAACAGTCCGTTAGCTTCCATTTTCTGGGAAAGCGATGAAGAAATAGCGAGGTTCTCACCAGGAAGTGCAGTCTGGTTTATCAGAGAGCACTTCCCCATGATACCACCTCCGTCCACACCATCACCTGCTTCACCTACATCAAATCCATCCACTCCAACACCAACCTCACCCTCGACAAGCAAGTCGAAGAAATTCTGTGGTTTAAGGCATTGTCGAAGCACTACCAAGAAGCAATCCTCAAAGCACACATTCCTACCACCGATAACCTGCAGCAAGCGTCGCCACAAACAGCCAAACTCCCAAAATTACCTCGGATGGCGAGGACCCAGAAGGACCCTCAGATCCCAAAATTAGTAAGGAGGTCGCCGTAACACCTGCACTTCGGCAAGTTCACAATGGAGGAAAAAGGTAAATCTGTTACCATTGACAGCGATACGAAAGCCGAATACTCTCCCACCTATGTCGAAGAAGTCAACCCTGAGGAGGATCCTATACAGCCTGTACGATGACCCAAGTATGTGCCTCCAAGCAAGGGGAAGGTGAAAGTACCTGCAAACCTAGATGAAGTTGACACTGTCATCGCTACCCCAACTCTACTAAAATAAGTCCCAGTAGAAAACTCGGTGGTTGGCTGTGTGGTGGCAATGAAATTCGAAGATTGGGATCTTGCAGATATAGTAAAATTTCCCCACCTGGCAACGGATGCACTGAAGGAGCAGACTGTAGAAGGGACGGTGACAACGCTCCAACCCAAGGAGTGGTTACAGAAAGTGGACCAAGCCGGGTTACTCTATCTCTTGTTGATTCCCCACTTCCTTTGGCCCCCGATAACCATGTTGGTTATAAAGCAGTTGCTCTATCTAATTCATGAGGAAATATTATGGGCCAGTGAACCCGTCAGTATCACACCAGAACTTGTTCATAGAGTTTCACACCTTCCCTGTGACGGGAGAGATCCTCGAGAAATTACTGACAGAAGTAACGATGTCGCGATGATAGAACGATTAAAAAAGAAGTATAAGATTACAAAGGGGTAGCGGGGGTACGTCATTGATAGTATCTCAAATAAAGCAGTTCGCGTCGCCACTTAATTGCTGGCAAGGAAAGTAATGAGGAAGTGTCATGGCACTGAGGTTCCAGCAGTCATTATTGCACTCGCTGAAGTATGCGCCGCCGGCGTACGGTTCAATTGGTCCCAATTTCTCTGTGAAGAATTTTTTACCAACTGCCGTGAAGTGTAGGAGGAGGAAAAAGATTTCCAATATGCATGGCTACTCCTGTCCATCATGCTAGTTGCCACCGAACTACCCGAAGAAATCTAGTTTCCTGTCTTGGACTCAGAATGGCCGGAAGTCACTCGATATGCTTCCCTTTGGGCGACCAGGGACATGGGACAAATTCGAAATATCAAAATATTTTGGGTACTAATGGACGCAAATGTACGTCAGTAGATTAATGCCTTACCCCGCCTATCCAATGGGATCTATGAAGGCATGAAGCATATTGTTGAATTTAAGGCAGACATGCATCATCTCTACATCAGGGCGCGCAAGGACCCGACCCAGGCATGGACCTCACTCCGATTTATTGCTATTGATGATGTTATCGATGGGATTGTGTATACTTGGCCACCGGTGTGGCGTAGACCGCGGCGGAAGAGCGCAACGAGACCGCTATCAGGCAGCAAAAGGAGGAAGCTAATCAAGTTGCACAGTAAAAGCGCAATGAACAATTTTCCATGGAAGTTAAGGCAGCACGGGAGGCGGCTCAGGCAGCAGCAGAAAAGACACCACCAGGAGGGGTGGCGTCTACAACAGATAAGGACAGTCAGAAGGTAACCCCTAAGACGGTCGCAAACGAACCACCAGTGACAGGCACAGATTCACCTCTGAAGTGGTCAACGCCATTAGAGCGGCCGAAGCGACAGAAGAAGGCAAAGGCATCTAAAATGGACAGCTAAGTGACCACGCTATCCGAAGGAGACTTAACTGACATCGAGAACACCGATAGAGATGCCACTCAGGAGGCAGTCAATGAGGCCATGTCAGAGTAGTAGATTGTGTTGGGGGAACTCCGCACATAGCTACACGAACTGGGATCAAGAATCGCACGGGTAGGCACCAGCGCTACTCCAGAAGTTTCTAGTATGGAAACAACAAAACCGTTGTTAAAATCCCAAATGGCTCATTCTATCTCGATTCCAGTAGGAGCGTTGATTACCACCCAAATGGAGGACCGAGCTGTGCTAGAATGACTTACAGGACTGGGACTAAACGTGGCTGCTCTACCACGCGAAAGTTTGCAACAACTACACGACAGTGCCACAATTGAACTTGCGCCAAGGCTCGCCTCGCCGACCAAGTACTCCAAGAGCATAAAATTAATATCGAACAGTTGTGGCTCCAACGCGATGAAGCAGTCACATAAAAGCAACAGATGGAGAAGGTAGTAGCAGAATCCTGTTCGAGTGCCCAGGAGTTAGAAATTGTGGCGGACTTGCCCATTGAGACACAAATCTGTACATTGGCTACTGGGTTCCTAAAGACAAAGGAGGAGGCCACGCAGATCCAGCTAGAGCTCAGCGCGCAAATCGCCGACTTAAGATTGCAGGTTCAACAATCGACGCCACCAGCGATCTTAGAGCAATGCAGGAACATTATTACTATGGGGCGCGCGATGCTCACACGGTCAATGGCGGAATGTACTGAGCTGCTAAATCGGTCGATTGTTACGATCACCTCCCTTCAGGAGGATCCAACACTTTGTCGATTGGAATCCGAGGCTCAGGAGCTCCAGCAAGCTTACGATCAGCTCAGAGGGACCGCGCAGACTGTCGCTATCATGCAACGCTTGTCTAAGATAAGGGAGGTGCAGGACATGAAAATCCAAACTAATGCCACCAGACAAAAGGAAGCAATGGTTAAAGCCTGTCTCCAGCCGTGGCTGGATGAGGCATTTGCGATTTCAACCACCATAGAGCACAAGATAGCCCACATGCAGGCTGAGTATGCCACTATGGAGACAGCCTAGATAGGGATTGAGGTGTCGGAAACACATGTGGAATGGATGCAGCACATGACATAAGAGCTTGCTGCTAGCACAAGCGATGCACAGAAGTTGTTGATCGATCTTCGTGCAAATATGGATGCACCAGCTGAGTGACTCGGGACGAGTCACGACGATTATGTTGGGGGACTGTTGGGTAGCGGAAGCCCCACGCAATGGGTATGGGGCGCGAAGCCTGAAATTTTGGGTAAAAGCAGGGTAAAGACTTCGCGAGATGCGTGAAGCACGATTTGTAATAAGTCAAAGTCAAAAGGGTAGTCCGCCAAAAAAAATTGTAAAGAAATGTAAGTTGAGTCAGCCTGCCTATGGATCGCGATCCATGGAAAGGTATAAATAGAGCGAGGCTCTATGGGTAAAGTAGCTAAGTTTTTGGTATGATTTTGAGATCTGAAATGTAATGGGTGTCTGAGAAGAGCATCCTGAGAGCGTCTATAAGTCCGAGTCGGGGGTTTGGGTAGAGGATAGAGGCTTTGCAGCTATGTGCGTAGAGGCTTGGAAGAGTCCGCAGCTGTGTGTGCGGACCCTTGTAGCTGAGCGCGCAGGGCAGATCTGGATGTAAGGGTGATAAGTGGAAATAAAGATAAGTTTTTCATGAATATTGTGTTAATTCTGAACTATTGCAACTCTGTTCTTTTATGGTTAATGAAACTGTTTTGATATGGACGCGTATGCTTATTAAGTACTTGTGAATCGGGTCTAATCTTAATATGCGCACTAAATGAAAGTAATAAATGTTTGCTTAAAGACCTCTCTAAGTAGATATGGGTTATAATACTTAATCGAATAAATTAGATGTGTAATCAGCGCGGTAAGAGAAAGCTAAGACTATCTGGATCTGCACGAATCTAGCACAGCGTGAGGCTGCCAGACGGCACGTGAACCTCTCAGACCACATCTAGACATCCCAAGGGTGCAGAAACCTGGTTCCAGCACCTGACCTTGCTACAATGGGTGAGACCTCAGTCCGCGCTTCGCGAGCTGTTGCCGAAAGGGCCAGTAGCTGCGGGATTTGCTTGGCTAAATAATTATTCCTAACCTAGGTCAGGCCCTTATAAGCCAACAATGCATGTAACTGTTGCTCTCTAGATAACTAAATATTCTCTCATAAATAACTCATGCATGTCAGTTCAGTGAGAGACCTAATTGAGATCAGAGGAGGGAAAGTGTAGTATCAGTTGGAGGATTTTTCCTATATAGGAAACTCATCCATTCAGAAGGAATTATCTCCTTCAGGATTGCGCAGTTAGATCAGAGGTTAGTGAGTGTGTGAAGAGGCCAATTCACACAGGTGGTTGCACTGGACCCCAAGGAAAACTGCACAAGGAAATAGGAGCCTTGGAGGGCAGAGGAGAAGGTTTGTGAGAAGCCTTTGACTGTCTATGAGCAGCAGAGGAATTGTATTGAGAGCAGGATAGCTTGTGAGCTAATGCTTTGTGTAATACAAACATATTTCCACTTGTATGATAATATAGAGATTGGGGTTTTATGCTAAGGCTTTCCCCGGGTTATTATTTTGTGTTATGTGTGATTGATTTCTCATTCTCAGTTATACGTGTTCTCATTGATCTTGCTCAATTTGATTAAGCTTCCGAAAAGTTTGGTGTAGAAGTAGATCTTGTAAAATTTTTTAGTCTATTGCATAATATATTGATCTACAGTGGGAATTTCTACACTGAGCTCTTGAACTACGCAACTATGCAATCACCTCGGCTCCTCTATCCTCCAAAACTACACAATAGGCTGATCTAGTGCCCATCCCCTCATCCTATCACATTCAGCTCCCAGATTGCATAGTTTTCTTCCTCAATACAACCTAAATTATGCATTACACAGCCTTAAGGTTCAAGCTTCACCGATGACTGACTAAGTTACGCAATTGCACAGTTACTGAGCCTCTTTCCCAGCCTATCACTTGGTTTTGGCTCAGTCACTGGATCAATATGCACCATCTTAGACTAGGGGTTTATCAAATCAATGTCTTGTCAAGAGTGGATTGTAAATGCAGGTACTCTATCATGTTATGGAAATATGATGAAGAAGGAGATGGAGAAGGAGGACATGTTAGAAGATGCATATGGAGTTGAAGAGATAAGATGATCATCATGATAGAAGATGAAGGAACACCAGACTATAAAAAAATATGAATATCAATATCACATGGAAGACTCCTTATCTTCAAGTCATAAGGAGGAGGAAGAAGAAGAACATGTATCATCTTTTCATGAAGACGCAAAGATATAAGCAACATGAAGGACAACTTGGGATTGTCACATCATCATGCAATCCATGTCATCAATGTCATGTCATGTCCTGTCACAAGTCATCATATGTTGCATCATTATTGTGGGTTATGTAATTACCTATTAAAAATGTATTGTAAAGAGGAAATCCAAAGGACACATTCTGAATATGAAGAGTCATGTAAAGTACAAAATTCATAGGAATTCAAACAGTCATAAGGGTAGCCAAAGTGTCACAAGGAAGGTGAAGCATCACCTCTTGGTTATATATACACCCTCATTGTATAGGAAAAGGACTTTTCACCTTGGCTCCTCCCGCAAGGCATTAGAGAGACAAACTAGTTCTTTTGAGGAGAAAGGAGTGGCTCCAACACTCCATTATTGGAGCTAGTGATGTTCATTGTATATGTGTGTCTTGGGACTTTTACTTAATAACATAAGTCTTCATGGCCAACACGTTCTTCATGAATGGATTATGAATATTTTTAAGACTATTCTGCAGATGTTTGTATTTCATGTTTCCTTTCATCTGTGCTAAAGAAGTTAAACTATTTTGGTTATTTTAGTACTTATCTTATTGAGAATGTTTTGTAATGGTTTTTATTATTGTCCCATCCTTGTGGACTATTCTACAGGGTAAAAGACATATATTTCTCATTCATTGGTTGTAATGACCATCGCAACTTTTGTGGACTATTTCGCTAGATGTCAAACAAATCCTTCTTGCTTGCTTGTGTCTCTACTTGGTTGGTACTATTACCTCTCTCTTAGAGGCTCACTTTTACTCTTTTCCTCCGCATTAGAATAACTTTGACACACTTACAACCGAACACTCACCTGTCACACCTTCTTGCTTTTTGAAGGCATCATGTGTTCCTCTCTCTTACTAGCAGTTAGAGCCAAGACAAATATGTAAGAATACATGGAAACTGGGCTGATACTCTAGATGGGGCTCCTATTCCAAACTGTGTGAAGTCTAACTGGTACTCCACATCGGGGAGGTCACTTGGTTAACGGATTTCTAGCACCGCCAACAATGGCGCTAGGAGGACAGATGACAAGTTGTGCCCGTTGAGTTTGTTTTGAACCTCTTATCTCAAATGGATCATCCTCAAATATTACTCCCGAGGTGTTTTCTAATTTATCCATTTTTTAATTTTCAATCCTCGATGAGCCTCTTAATCACTTGTCTCAATTCAATTTTTATGGTGAGGATGGAACATGTTGGCATTATGATATAGGTGTTGTCCTTGATGGCTCACATAGATGACAATTCACAGTGCAACATGTTAATAGCAAAGAATTACAAATCAAACTCCAGAGATTGAAGAAATAGAAGTATATGCTGGTTCATGTTGTCTAAGTAGCATGTACACGCAAGTCCACAGAACAAAAAGAGCGTATACGTATACACGCACTCTCACAAGAAGAAAAAATCGTACAGTTTGGAAAAACAAGGAAATTCAAGAGCAAAGAATACCAAGGGTCAATACCATGGTATTAGCCCACAATATTGAGCAAAGTACCGACTATTTGATCCCACCCAAGAATACCACGGGTACTAAGTGGTTTTGGTCCGAGGTATTGACAAAGGATCTAAGTATACAAGGAGGAGAACATCAAAGGGCTAGACGTGTGCAAGTATTGAATATCTTATGAAGTGTTACATCAACTATGCAGGTTATGGGTTTCTTATGCTTTGCTTGATCTGAACTAAGGATGCACCTATGTGGTTGATGATTGATGATGGATTGGGATCATAAGGCCTAAAATGAATTTCCATTATGTGGTTTGATCATGGATAGTCTAGATATGAATACTAACGCATGTCTTATTATGTAAATGTTATGATCTGGGTATGACTGAAGTCTGGAATAGCTGTGAAGTTTTAAGTTAGTAATTGCATATCTATACGTTTGTTTGCTTTGGTAAAAGTGCATATACATGCTAGTTCGGCACATCGAAGTAGCGTATACATTATGAAATATGATGTTTGAAGTTTCAGTTGGTTCTAGTTGTTGATGCAGAGTTATGGGTTCTGCTTTGTGTTCTGGTGACAATGTTTTGATTGTTCAGATAGATTGATTGTGATTTGCTTCAGCGATGATGGGTTTTTAGTGATTGGTTCTATTGCAGTGGTGATTTACTTTGAGCTTCAATGTTGTTGATGGGTCCAGTATGAAAATTTGATGAAACAAGGCCTTCAAATTGTGGTGTTTTATTCCAGGAGTATCCAGTCTGAAAATTTATGAAACATGGTCCCTAGAGGAAGAGAGAAGGTCGTACCCTTCTGTAGGTCGTTGCCTATGTATTGGTAAACATATCAGCTAGTACAAGAGTTGGAGGGTTGGAGCTCCCTTCCAGTAGCAGCTGGTAAACGAGTGAAGGTTGGAACCTTTTGTAGGTCGGCACCTACGTACTAGTAAATAGATCGGCTAATACAAGAGCTAGGGGGTTGTAGCTCCCTTCCAGTAGAATTTGGAGAATGAGAGAAGGTTGTAGCCTTCTGCAGGTGGGTGCCTACATAGCAGTATGAGTCTGCACCAGTACAAGATTGTAAATAGGTTTTTCTTATATTAAAAGAAGACAGCAGCAGGTGGTTTTTGTCCCGCATTAGGTTTCCACCTTAAATCTTGGTGTTCATGTGTGATGGTTTATTTTGTTATTACTGCACATGGTTACTGTTTATATGGTTAATGAAGTATTGATGCACTGATTAAAGATCAACATATGATGAATTAACTGAATCATAAGTTTGTTGGATATACATTGGTTGCTTTAAAGACAGTTGCGTGTACACGCGAGTTACCTTCATTGAAGTAGTGTATATAAATTTGAGTATGAAATGAAAAGGGTTTGATTTGACTAATACTGATTCACTCCCCCCCCCTCTCAGTATTATTTCCAACAATTGGTATCGGAGCAGGTTCTTTAGAAGAAGCTTGATCGCTTGAAGGGAGATCTTTCAAAATGAACAATCACGAAGGCATGGGATATATTAGACCACCAATCTTCAATGTGAACGACTTGGTATATTGGAAAAAATGAACTAGAGCGTATCTTCAGTCACTTGGAGCTAATGTTTGGGCAATTGTGGAGAAAGGATGTCAATATCCAGTAGTAATCCCCACGGATCCAGCAAAAAGGAAAACATATGAAATCAATACCAAAACCGTCAACGCCTTATTGGGAAGTCTATCAGAATTAGAATTTGTCAAAGTCATGCAGTTCAACGCAGCGAAGGAAATATGGGACAAAATCATTCAGAGCTACAAAGGAGACTCCCAGGTAAAATGTGCTAAACTACAAACTCTCAGAATCCAGTATGAAACTCTCAAGATGCATAGTGATGAAAGTATTTCTAAGTATTTCTTGCGAGTAGATGCGATTGTAAATCATATGAGAAATCTGGGTGAAGAGATAAAGGAAGCTACTTTAGCTGAGAAAATTTTGAGATCTTTGTCTTCTAAATTTGAGTCAAAAGTGTCTTCCATAGAAGAAAAACAGGATCTTCAAACTATTACAGTGACTCCACTCCATGGAATCCTAACTGCCTTTGAAATGAGAAGAGGAGGTCCATCATATATGAGAGAAGTCGCTTTTAAAGCATTAGCAAAGGGAAAAGTAAAGGAAGAGCACAATTAATCAGGACACATTTCAGAAGAAGAAGATGAGGTAAATTTTGTCAAGAAGCTTCTATGAGGTTTCGGAAGATTCAGAGGTAAGCTACCATGCAAATGCTTTGCTTGTGGTAGAGTTGGTCATTACGCTGCTAAATGCCCTCATGTCAAAGGAAAGATGTCTGCAGAAGGTAATAGAAGTTATTATACTCATGATGATAGTGATGGCTTGTCTAATAGTGATGAAGATGATCAAGAAATTAAACTACTCATGGCATATGAAAATGATGCCTTAGAAAAGGAAGATTTCCTTAAAGAAATTAGTCAACTCAAAAACAGTTTCGCACAAATGGATACAATTATAGACACAGTGACACATCAACTCATTGAAAAGGACAAACGCAATGAAGTGTTAGAATGTGAAGTAGTAAGTCTAATAAAAGAACTTGAGAAGACAAAGCCTTTGAATCTTAGATTTGTTAAAGGATCGGAAATGCTAGATGAAAACATCAAAGTTCAGCGTTCGCCTATTATAAAGACTAGCCTTGGTTTTCATGAAGGTGAATCTAGCTCACAAGATGAGGTAAGGAGCTCCAATGAAAAATCTAAAATGCTCAACAAGGAGATAAGAGGTTAACTCCATCAACAACCAAGGAAAGAAAGACTTCAAAGAAAAACATTTCCACCTAACTATGGAAGGGATAATTGTTTCTTTTCTCTCACAAAAAATGTTGAATGTTTTAAATGTCATAATTTTTGACATGTTGCAGCCAGATGCAAAAGTATAATGGTTCAAGACCGTCACATAGAAAGATCGTCAGTTTCCAGGTACTTTAAGGGATATTGTTTTACTTGCAATATGTTTGGTCGCAAAGCTATTGATTGTGATAGAAGTAATATGAAACATGTAAGATGTTATGCATGTAACAAGTTTGGACATAGAGCAAAGGGATGCAAGAGAAAATTTCGGCCACCATACCAAAAGGAGCAAACATAATCCAATCCAAGGTATTGAAGAAGAAGGAATTGTTGTCAGAAAGATGTGGTATAGCCCATTTTACAGACATAACAGACCCAGGGGGAGCTGAAAGTTTAAAACCTCAATATTCTAATTCTCATACATAGTTATTATGAAGAGAAGGCACGTATATACGCGAGTTAGAAGCTGCACAGTCGTGTATATGATGTTTTGAAGAAAAAACAGTGGGACAAACTCGAGAAAAGGGGTCTGATATGGTTCAGTTAATTATCAATTATCTGTTCTGTTCTGATTGATGATGGTTACAAACTGTTGATGATATGTGGAAGTGTTTTTGGTCCTCATAAGTTGTTAATAAGTTGATGTATCATTGGTTGATGATGATGCCTTGATAATTCTCACTAACAAATGTATTGATCAGATTTGATAGTGAACCACTGGCACAGGTTCAAGGGGAGCATATGCTTCTAATAATGCATTGTTGGCATTATGTTGGAAGATCTTGGTACATGAAGACGCCTATAGTTGTTTTGATTTAGGTGACTCTTTTGATGATGGACATATACAATATTTTGATCCTGATGCTGCTGACAGATACTTATGATAAAGATCATATATGGTGTATGATAGTTGTTGATGACGATCATGGTATTGTTTATATCGTTGGTCCTTGTTATAAATGTCATTTGATGTAAATGTCATGAAAATACCTAATTTGTAACCCCACTATGCATGGGAAGGATGATGTAATAATTGTTATTTTAGTCATGTATAAACATTTGGTATATCTCCACTTGGTTGGGTGGATGAGTCAAAGTTGGTGTATCCCCACTTGGTTGGGTGATTAATGTATGTATGAGTCATTGGTCTTAGTGAAGTCATACTCACTTAGTTGAGTTATAGAGTCATGTTATTCTTTTGAAAAATATCTTTGCAGACTCTACATGTACTCATGGGGAGCATGGACAGCGTAATGTATATCAAAGGTGGAGAATATCTTGGTCCGCCCTTTTCCCTTGATGTCAAAGGGAGAGAGTGTCTTGGTGTTGTTGTTTCCATCAAGTCCAAAGTGGTGGGATGTTGGCATTATGATATGTGTGTTGTCCTTGATGGAAAATCACATATATGGCAGTTCACAGTGCAATAGGCTAACAACAACGGATTGCAGATCAGACTCTAGAAATTGAAGAAAGAGAAGTATACGCTGGTTTATTTTGTCTAAGTAGTGTGTACACGTAGGTCCACAGAATAAAAAGAGCGTATACATATACATGCACTCTCACAAGAAGAAAAAAGCATACAGGTTGGAAAAACAAGGAAATTCAAGAGCAAAGAATACCAAGGGTCAATACCATGGTATTAGCCCACAATATTAAGCAGAGTAACGACTATTTGATCCTGCCCAAGAATACCATGGGTACTAAGTGGTTTTGGTCTGAGGTATTGACAAGGGATCTAAGTATATAAGGACGAGAAGATCAAAGGGCTAGACGTGTGCAAGTATTGAATATCTTATGAAGTGTTAGATCAAACATGCAGGTTGTGGGTTTCTGATGCTTTTCTTGATTTGAACTAAGGATGCACCTATATGGATGATGATTGATGATGGATCGGGATCATAAGGCCTGAAATGAATTATCATTATGTGGCTTGATCATGGATAGTCTAGATTTGAATACTAACGCATGTTTTTTTTTGTAAATGTTATGATCTGGGTATGACTGAAGTCTGGAATAATTGTGAAGTTTTAAGTTAGCAATTGCAGATCTATACACTGTTTCACTTTGGTAAAAGCGCGTATAGACACTGGTTTGGCACATCGAAGTAGCGTATACATTATGAAATATGATGTTTGAAGTTGCAATTGGTTCTTGTTGTTGATGCAGAGTTTTGGATTCTGCTTTGTGTTCTAGTGATTGTATTCTGATTATTTAGATAGATTGATTTTGATTTACTTCAGTGATGATGGGTTTTCAGTGATTGGTTGTATTGCAGTGGCAATTGATTTTGAGCTTCAATGTTGCTGATGGGTCCAGTATGAAAATTTGATGAAACGAGACCTTTAGATTGTGGTGTTGTGTTCCAGGAGTATCCAGTCCGAAAATTTATGAAACGTGATCCCTAGATGAAGAGAGAAGATCATAGCCTTCTGTAGGTCGCCGCCTACGTACTGGTAAACATATCAGCCAATACAAGAGCCAGGGGTTGGATCTCCCTTCCAGTAGCAGCTAGAAAATGAGTGAAGGTTGGAGCCTTCTGTAGGTTGGCGCCTACGTACTAGTAAATGGATCGTCTAGTACAAGAGCTAGGGGTTGTAGCTCCCTTCCAGTAGAAGCTGGAGAATGAGAGAAGGTTGTAGCCTTCTATAGGTGGGTGCCTACGTACTGGTATGAGTCTGCACCAACACAAGATTGTAAATGGGTTTTTCTTATATTAAAAGAAGATAGCAGCAGGTGGTTTTTGTCCCACATTGGGCTTCCACCTTAAATCTTGGTGTTCATGTGTGTTGCTTATGTGTGATGGTTTATTATGTTATTACTGCACATGGTTACTGTTTATATGGTTAATGAAGTACTATTGCATTGATTAAAGATCAACATATGATGAATTAACTTAATCATAAGTTTGCTAGATATATGTTGGTTGCTTTAAAGACAGTTGCATGTACACGCGAGTTATACAGAACATCCATAACGACACACATTTATGATTTTATTATGTTTTTTGAATCTTACGAAATCGGTGATGAAGAGTTTGCATGTGTGCTTTTCTTCCTCACCCTTGAAGGTCATGTTAACCAATGGTTCCATGCCTTACCACCCGCCTCCATCTATTATTTCCATCATTTCCTCGAGGATATTTATCAAGCCTTTGATAGGTATGAATACCGAGATGTTTATAAAATAATCAATCACTTAAGAATGAAGCCTGATGAATCAGTTGAGGATTTCTCTAGTCGATTCCTTCACTTTTGTTATGAATTTCCAGAAGAAGATGTGGCTTGGGACTTCTTTAAACAAAATTTCCATCATTTCGTTCATGTCCCTTCACACAGTGAACCTGAACCCCCTCATGTTTATACTTTCCCAACTCTTGTGAATCATGAGACACCTCTAATTTTAGAGGAATTTACTAATCCTTTATTTCTTTGTCCTCCACATTTTCTAGTTCCAATATGGGTACCTTTTTTCAATGATAATAAAGTTGGGAAATACGCAAATGAAATTCCTAATCAATCTTCTAATTCTTCTTCTTCTTTTCATGACTTAGATTCAATGGAGGAAATCCCAAAATGGCTCATGAGGCCCATGGTGAAGGCTAACTCCTCCATTCCGCAAGATTATGTTACTATTCATAACTCTAGTCTCGAATCTGATTTGGATTTTTTTTATCCTCTACATCTGCATGCCATGACTCTTTGTATCGTGATCCACCCAATCAATCTGCTCCACCAACGAGTTTTTCACACTCTCTCAATTTTGTTTCTGGTTTAAATTGTGATCAAATATAAGGCAGTCACATTACGTAGGTAGAGGAACAAGAAGGTGAATATGCTTACAATCTTTCTTCTCCTTTTCAAAATCCTCCATGTGAAGATGGTGTGCTTCCATTCTTGGATGATTTTTTATCTTCTAATATCGGTAGTGAATCAAATGTAGTCAATTCTTTTAATCAATCTATAGCCTTGGGCAACAATCATGCCGATGATGATGACTTTGTTGATGTACATGATCAAAAATTCCCAGGTGCATCAACTGATCTTTTGGTTTCTCATGAAGATTTCAATTTAGATCTAGAATCCGATTCGTTCAAATAATATGTGCTTATCGAAACTTACTCTTCATCTCACCATCTCCTATGCTCTACTGTTTGTGATACATCTACTTGCAACGAAGATACTCCATGCTATTTAAGTCCTTCATCCAATGAGTTAACCTCTCAATTGGCAGGAGGTTGTGAGATTATCCATGATGCAAATGAAAACAATAAAATCATTGAGTACCCTTCCCATCCCTCATCATCTCTTCTCTTGCATGAAGACAACTCTTCAAATGAGCTTGCTCATGAAATTTCCCTTATTCATTCATCTATGAATTTGTGATCAGAAGAATCTTTTGACTCTAGTAATCTGGTTGTTAAGGTTAAAAAATTCGGTGAGCAAAAACAATGGTAATAGATATCCTCAAACCATGCATGATCTGGTTTAATCTTCAAAATGCGATTTTACAATCCTGGAAAGTTTTGGGACCTGCCAAAGAGTCAAGGCACTTCACCTTTGGTTGATGGTTATGTCAGGATCTCGTGACTCTGGTAAGCCCCTAGAACTAAGTCAGATATGGTTTCTCTCATACAATCCTTCTCTTTGCATGGTTTCACTTGATGTAAATCTCTTTCTGAAAGATGTTTGGTATTTCAGATGTAATCTTTTGAATTTTCGAGATGTGGTTTATGATCGGTTTCAAGAATATTCTTTAGTTGATTCATCTTTATGCAAATCTCTCGCATCAAACTTGGGTTTGGAATGTGTGTCTCTCATAGAGTCATGGAATTGCGAATATGATCATTTCAAAGACTATCTTTTGCAGAAGGGATCATGCCTATCAAATTCATTTCTTAGTAATCACCTCTTGGTTTTCCTTGTGAATGTCGTATTGCAAATATTTCCCTTCATCACACCTGAAATCCTCTTAAGTGATAATGAATGCATGAGTTATCGGGTGAATCAAATCCTTCTCTGCTCACTATGTCATGGTTGGTCTCGTGTGTTTGTTGTGCTGGCATCCCTTTTAATTTATTTTCATGATTATGATGCTTGTATAGTTCATCACTATTTACAGGAAAATGGTTTGTCACATTTGGCCTACGAGGAAGTTGATTCAATTTTAGAGAACATTTGCAGAGTTGTTCAAATCGATTTATATTTGTTGATTACAAACTAGGAATTAGATTCTTTAATCATCCCATCTGATCATTATCCTATCTCTGATGACTGTCATTCAGCTTATAATTGTCCCACTAGCACACCCAATGACAGTTGTTCTACATCCTTTGATCTTTATGGTTCAACATTTCAATATTCGGATATTGGTCAAGCAATTGATACACTTCAGCCTTCGCTGATGGTTATGTGAGGTCCTCACTATCTTGACATGACTTTTGAATATGATGATATATATTTTCCCTCACAATATTCTCATTGTAATCTCGTGCCTCTTGAAAATTCTCCTTTTCAAAGATTTCAAAGTTTTCAAGAGGATTATCATGAATTTTACGATCCAAACACTGAATGGTTGGAACAATCTTACCTAGCAAGCTTCGTCGTAAATAAAAAGTTTTGATATTTCCTCACGCTTGCTAAGGAGTTCGGTGCATATGGAGACACATTCACAAGAAGCTTCAAAGATTTGTTGAATGATGGTTCTCATAAAAAAGGTAAGGATATAAACTAGTTAGAACTGGTGGTTATGGCCTATCTTTCTGCTGACAGGAAAGACCTTCAATTTTTTGTGCAAGTTATTCAAGTTATTATCTTTTCTACTGCATATTTTTTTATATTTGTTTTAATTGATCACATCTTTTTGATTGCTGGTCGGGAAAAATTACGGTGACTACATTAGAAATTCCATTATACAAGACCCCGACCTTCTAGTTGGTAAGGTTAGGAGAGTTTCATTTTAGTTTACCTGCATATCCATCCTGGATTCGTTTTTTATAGTTTGTCTTATGTTTTCTGGTTTTGGTTTCACATCATGTTTTGCTTTGACCATTTTCTGTCTTGCCTTCTGTTTTCGTTTCCTTTTTGTGTGTTTCCTTTCCTTTTGTTTTATGAGATCGTGCATGAAGATTCTCTATTGGATCAAAGGGAATGTGGCAAAATAGAAAAGGAATTTGTAATGTTGCAAAATTTGGATAACTCTTTGTCCTTCTTCCCTGTAATGGTTACATCTTTTGTTCAATGACGTTCTGACAGAAAATATGATCCTTGTGTTAATAAATCCTTGTGTCGAACCTTGACCTCCATGTCTATTCTGAAAAACCTCATGCCTGCACTCGAGTTTTTATCTTTCGGTGTTTTCAGGCTGATCCAATCAAGTAGAGAAGGACAAGGGGGAAATATAAATTAGTAAACCAATATCAGAGGTATTATATATGCTTCTTTGAAGGGACGACCTCTCCTGCTCTCAATAAGTTGGGATCCCTCTTCCGCCCATGAAATAAATAAGTGCCTATGAATAGTCCTATATAAATAAATAAATAAAGGCGAAAGAAGAGAAATGATTCTTGTGCAAAGAGGTGAAGCAGGAAACTCCGCTGGGGTACTATCTAGGCTCACTAACAACGGAGCAATGTTTGTGTTCCTAAAGTGACTCCGTTGGGGTACTATCCAGGCCTGCTAGTAGTAGAGCAACACCAAAGATGAAAAACTATACTCTAAAAATCTAAAGCTCATGAACTTCATTACCCTATCCCAATTAGAACATTGTATGAACATTGGTCTTATTTTTTTGTTTGACTTATTAAAGGAATGAAGGGGACTATATTTATGCACAGGGTAAGTGACGAAGCCATGATAATCTGAACCATGAATCAATACTTCCTAAAGAACTAGACCCTACATGAAATAATTTACAAAGGCAGAGAAGCTGGAGTTCTACCAGTGTGTCACCAGGTGTTCTCACTGTGAAAAACACCCTCCAAAATTTTGCGTACACTCAAAATTTGGAGCCTATTATGGATTTATGATCAGTCACTCCGTAGTCACTTCTTGTTTAGCTAATTCTTTTTTATCCCCCTTCTTGCATTAGAAGTGTCGAAGTCACTTACTCACACAAGCTCAGTTTGTAACAAGTACATGAGCGCATTATTTTATGCAATCTTGGACAAGCATAGCACATTCCATCAAGATTGTGCTTGTGCGATGTCCAATCGATGTCGACAATCAATGTGCACTGAAAACAACAATTTCTCACATTCTAGTTGTGTTTGTACTTCCATTTCGGTGAGTTTTGCAAATTATCACTCCCCCGCACCTTTGTTTTAGCGGGTGTCATTTTCATGTTTTCGAATGTCAGTTTCAATTTCTTTCACTCTAATTAGTGTCATTTTCATATTATATTTTCTTTGGAATGCGTTACTTTTACTGTCATTCACATATCGTAATAGTCGTTTGCACTTTAGTAATTGTCATATTTTCGCATGTTAGTTATCACACATTGTATGTATGTGTATTCTGGTGGTTTCAAGGGG
>APFE030353260.1:0-12222 GCA_000404065.3 Pinus taeda
ACTAGTACGCAGGCTGCTACCTGCTACAATGCTCCAAAGATTTCAACTGCTACTAGAAGGGAGCTACCACCCCCTTAGATCTTGTACTAGCTAAGATGCTAGTACGTAGGTGCCGGCCTACAATCTTCTCTTCTTTGGGTACCACGTTTCATTAATTTTCATACTGGATACACCTGAATCACAACACATAATCTGAAAGGCCATGTTTCATCCAATTTTCGTACTGGACCCAATAACATCAAATAATCTTCAAGTACATATGAATCACCCAATCTCCTTTTAGAATCAATCAATCTTTTGAATCACCCAAACACCAAGATATATACAAGGATATGCGAGTTATCAGCCATATCTAGTACATTAGATCACATAAAGATAAGTCATTAAGAACTTGATCCATTCAACCAAAATCATGCTGTTATCAGAACTCAATATTAGTAACCAGACATCAATTATACACCCAGAACCCTGCAGAATAGACAAAGGTAGTTAAAGCATATCTCAAGCAGGGTCCACAACTTCACCGCTGGACATCTGTGGGTATCCGTACCTACGCCTTCTGCTGCTCTGCAGGTATTTGCACCTGTGCCTTCTACTGATCCGCTGGTATTTGCACCTGCACCTTTTGTTGCGCTGCGTAGCTCTGCACCTACTCCTTCTACTGCATTGTGTACATCCGCACCTGAGCTGTGGATCGCCTGCGGACCTCTGACTAGGGCCAAATTAACAGTCCTCCAATGTGCCACAGTCAGTCCGATCAATAGATTTGATCATGCACCACTGAGATCGCGACTTATCAACTGTTTATAGAAATCTCCTTTATTTAGATCTAGCTATCACTCACCAACCGATCAAAAGAATTTCAGATCTAGATCACCTTAAGATATTCAACCCAAAGTCCTTCTCCCAAATGATATCCTTCCCCTTTTTATAGTCAATCCTTTCACAATACCATGGTCTAAAACCATAATAACAGAATACCATGAACCCAATACTTGGGATCAATACTTTTAGACATAATACCACAGACCAAAACCATAGTATCAAACATGTTGGACTAGATACCATGGATCACCATAGGATTCCCACGTGCAAGCGCTTTTCTCTACATAAAAGTGTGTGCACTAGGGTCCGCACCTTCTGTTTGGACATCCTGTGTACATGACCATAACTTTCTGAATGGCGCAACTGTGGTTCCACACCTTTTGAACTGTGTACCTGCAATCCTTGTATTTTCTTCCATTCTGAGAGGCTGATCATCAATCTTTGCTATTGGCCTGTTGCACTAAGATCTGTCACATGTATGAGTTGCCATCAAGGACAATACTTGTCTCATAATGACAACATTGATGCCATTTTCCATTCAGATCATTCCTCCCTCCTTAAGAAGCAATGGTCCCCATTGCATGAAGTTCCCTCGTACAAAGCCTTTGTTCAATATGAAACGCCACTGAAGAGAAGGGTTTTATGTGGTCAACCCATTACCATGATGAAAAAAGATCTGAGGATAGAGATACCTTGTAATTCTTGTGACCAACTATGATACTGACAGTGTGTGGCCTAGCCAATGGACTTCGATGAAGTGTCGGTTTGTGGATGACCCATAACCATGATGAATAGAGATATGAGGACAGAGATACCCTATAATGCTTGTGACCAACTATGATACTAACAGTGTGCGGCCTAGAAAATGGACTTTGATGAAGTGTGGGTTTTTGGATGACCCATAACCATGAAAAATGAAGATCCGAGGATAGAGATAGCCTGTAATGCTTGTGACCAATTGTGATGCTAACAGTGTATGACCTAGCAAATGGACTTCGATGACAATGATTTTGTGCAGTTGACCCATAGCCATTATGTTGGTTATTGATGAAGTAGCAGGTGCCTACATAGCTCGAGGTGAGAGGGCACATCTCCAAAGAACCCAAGTTGAATGTTGTTATGATGAAAGTGATGGATGTGAAGCAGGTGCCTACTAAAGCAGGGTGGGAGGGCACATCTCCAAAGGGAACCTGCTCCGAATGCTGCTCCAAAATTAAAATGGACATAACTTGGTCAATATAACTCAGAATATTTATTATAACCTGTTTTTGGAAATAGAAGGACCATTTTGCATCTTCCCATGTGCCATAAATACTTATCTCGACACTTTAGAATCTCATATTGGCGTTGCTACTTTTTCGTCGTCACTAAAGTTCTGAGAAAATAGCTGATTTTAAATCAACGATATCTCCCACATCCAAACTCCGATTCGAGCCAATTTTTTCTTAAATGGGTGATTTTTCAAGAGGAGATCAGATCTACCATCCTTTTTCTGAAATTCTGCACAAGAAACTTCAAAAAATTATAGGAGAGTTATTGTCCACCAATTGTCACCAAAAAATAAATTCTACAACATAGTTGATTTTAAATCAGCGGTATCTCCCTCATCCAGACTTCGCTTCAGCCAATTTTTTTCTTGACTTTTGGTATTTTTTCGCAAGGAATCTAGATATGTTATTTTTTTTTGTCAATATTGCACAAAATTTTTTATATTTGATCTTCAAACTCGTCACCCAAAAAACAATTCTTGCAAAAAAAAGAAAATATAAAAATTCTTCCTGCTTGGCCCAATAAAGTGCTTTGTGGAGGGTACAATGCATGCCTAAAGTTTGTTGAATATTTATACAACAATTTGAAACTGAAATATGCATGAAATCCTCATTTCCATGGAATCGTAACTTGCTATGATACCATTGATCCAGATCTTAGGGGGAAGCCCTCAAGATCTAAAAGAGTGAAATGGATCTTTGTGGGGAGGCCCCCAAGATTTGAAAATTTGAAATTGCCAGAAGAAAAAGAGTAGAATGCTCAAATGTTTGTTGAATATTTCTACAAAAATTTGAAACTGAAATATGAATGAAACCCTCATTCCCATGGAACCGTAACTTGCTCTGATAACACTGATCCAGATCTTGGGGGGGACGCCCCTAAGATCTAAAAGATTGAAATGGATTTTGGGGAAGAGGCCCCCAACGATTTGAAAAATTAAAATTCCAGACGAAACATAGGAGAATGGCCAATAAACAAAACCAAAAAGATTTTTTTTTAATTAAAATATAAATATGCATGAAACCCTCATTCCCATGGAATCATAACCTACTCTGATACCACCGATCCAGATCTTAGGGGGAGGCCCTCAAGATATAAAACATTGAAATGGATCTTGGGGGGAAGGCCCCCAAGATCTGAAGAATTGCAAAGCTAGAAAGAAAATGACATAACACATAGTAAATAAAACCACAAAGAAAATTTTTATTAAAATAGATAATAAATATAAAGGCTGCATTATGGCGGACAATTTGTCCTTTTACAAAATGCGACTTGTTACTTATAGTATTTTTCAGTTACAATACCATGGGTCAGTTCCATGGGTGAATGAATACCAAGGGTGGATGTCACAATACCATGGGTAAATTCCATGGATGGATGAATACCATGGATTGATGCCATTTTCCATTTGGATTAGAGTTAGAGGAGTGTGCTGCTTTGAGCACAAAAGTAGAAAGAGTGGAGAGTGGAGACCGAGTCTTCCTTTCACAACATTGATAGTCGAGTAGAGGCTCTTCTAGAGCAAGTCCATTTAGATGTGTGTGGAGCATTCTCGACAACATCCATGACTAAACAAAGGTAGAATGTTATATTTGTTGAAGACTATTATCGTAAATGTTAGATATTTTTCATGTAAAAAAAGGATCAAACTTTCATAAAGTTTTGTAAATTTAAAGCGTTTGTGGAGAAAGAGTCAAGCAAGAAGGTTAAATCTCTATAGAGTGATAACGGTGGTGAGTATGCCTCAAACGAGTTTAAGAACTTATGTGCAACACAAAGGATTAAACGGGAGTCGACGGCAGCCCATAACCTTCAACAGAATGGGGTGGCTGGGAGGAATAATGGAAGCATAGTAGGGGCAGTGAAGGCGATGTTGCATGATCAGGGCCTGCCACTACTCTTATGGGCTGAGGCATGCAACATAATGTTTTATGTTTAGAACCGTATCCCACATCAAATACTTGAGATGAAGACAATAGAGGAGGCTTGTTTTGGTAAGAGGCCATATGTTGGTGACTTTAAGATTTTTGGGTCATCTATATTTCCATGTGACCAAAGATGCATGGAAAAATCTTGAGCCAACAATAGAGTTGGGGATATTTTTATGTTACAGTGATACAACTCATAGCTATCAAGCGTACTTTTCGACCAATAGGATGACAATGGTTCACAAGGATGTCAGATTCGTTGAGGAGAAGGCCATGCGAGTTTCTCTAAAGAGGGAGCTTGAGCTACATGTGGATGAGGAGATTTTAGGTCCTAAGGCTGAGGAGCCTTAGATTGATGTGAATCAGGCACATGTAGAGCATCAGAGAGTGGAGACATCCACTCACGCAGAATATTCCCGAGAGGGAAGAAAGTGAACCAGAGAGGGTGAAAAATTGTTTGATGATGCAATGGAGAATGTGGGAGAACCCACTTCTCGGCGTAGAAAATGGAGGTCACCTAAGAGGTACATTGGATACATGGCTCTTATGGGTGAATGTGTTGTGACAGAGCCATATTCCTTTAAGGAAGTAGCGTAGCAACCAGTTTGGGTTGATGCCATGGTGGAGGAGTATGACTCCATAGCCTCTAATAGTGTTTGGGATGTGGTCCCGAGACTGGAGGACAAGTCAATGGTGAGTTCCCATTGGCTTTACAAGGTAAAGAAAGTTATAGATGATAGTGTGGTGAAGAATAAGGCTAGATTTGTGGCCTGTGGGATTTCATAGGTAGAGGGGTTAACTATGATGAGACGTTTGCTCGTATTGCAAGGTACTTATCAATGAAATCTATATTGGCACTATCAGCATAGATGGGTTGAAAGATACATCAGTTGGATGTGAAGACAATCTTCCTTAATGGCATGATTGAGGAAGAGGTGTACATAGAGCAGCGTGAAGTTTTTGAAACCTTTGACAGTGAGTCGCATGTGTGCCGACTTAAGAGAGCATTGTATGGGATGAAGCATGCACCCCATGCTTTATACACCAGGATAGATAGCTACTTCATTGGGTTGGGCTCCACGAAGAGTGAAGCGGATGTGAACCTATACCACATAGTGGTGGAAGGTAAATTGTTGATCATTGTACTTATGTTGATGGTCTCATACTAATAGATGATGACAATTTGATCAAGTCTTGCAAGGAGGACCTTACAAGAGAGTTTGAGAAGGACATGGGGCTCATGCATTACTTTCTTGGCATGGAGGTATGGCAAGGATGTGGGGATTTGTTTGTGTCTTGGGGAAAGTATGTCAATGAGATACTCAGGGGATTCCGCATGGAGACTAGAAAACCCATGGAGACTCCTCTAATAGGTAACTAGAGGAAGGAGGATGCTACCTCAAGGGAAGTAGTGAAAGATATTGTTTACAAGCAACTTGTAGGTTCACTCACGTACTTGGTGAGCACATGACCGGACGACCGGATATGTGCTATGTTGTTAACCATCTTAGTCAAGTGATGGTTAGGAATACTAAGCTCTATTGGAAGGTGAAAAAGCATGTGTTGAGATACCTCAAGGGCACTAATCAGTACAGATTGTGGTACAGATGGATAGAGGGAGTGAAGTTTTAAGGGTTCACAGATGTAGATTGGGCAAGGAGTCCATCCGACAGGAAGAGTACATCAGGAGGGATCTTCAGTATTAGGTCAGTGATATTTTCTTGGTACAACAGGAAACAAAGGTCGATTTCACTAACTTTGGTAGAGGCAGAGTACATGGTTGCAAGTTAGGAAGCATGTGAGGCCATCTACATGAGGAAGATCATGGTTGGCTTCTTTGGTCATCAGGTGGATCCAATTGTGAATATTGCAATAATCAGAGTTGTATCAAACTCTCTGAAAATCTAGTTTTTCATGATCGGTCCAAGCATATTAATATTTGGTGTCATCATCTCAGAGATGGTGTATTGAGGTGGATTATGTTGTTAGAGTACATTCCCACAGAGGAGCACGATGATGACATTTTGACAAAGGAATTGTCAAGATGTAAATTCAAGTTTCGAAGAGACAGGATCGGGTTAGCTGATAATCCCTTTCTTGTTGAGAGGGAGTGTTGAGAAATGGCAACAAGAAATTCCAGATTAATTTGTCCTTGAATTAAACTAAGAATTAAAATCAAATTATATTCTCATAGAAACTTGTAAATAGTTAATTAAGTTTAATTAACTTAGTTATATTAGGAATTACGAGTTGGAAGTCTTTCTATAGTCATGTATATGTTCTCCCTAAATTTTAGGGGTCTAAGATGAGTTTATTTATGAGTTGAAATTAGATAAATCAGTTTACCAAGTTATGGTTAGTTAAATTAGTTCTAACTATTTGTGGAACTAATAGAGGATTGATAGTCAATTGGTGCACTAACGCATCCACTAGTGCTACTCTAGTTAGTTGAAGATTCCCTCATGAGAAACTCATACATGTCAGTTCAGAGAAAGACATAGTTGAGACTAGAGTGTAGGGACAATCTAATATCAGTGGTATTATTTACTGGAGTGTAAATGTCATGCATGCATCAGAGATTGATCCTATGTTTGGATTGCGCAGTTTTGGAAGCATGAATTCCCTTTAAATACTAGTTATTCATCCTAGGAGTTATGCAAGAGATTAGGAGCTTGGAGAGTTATAGATTTGGCCAAGTGTTGGCCAAGAGACAGCTTGTGAGCTAAGAGAGTTGAGCGTACTTATGTGAAATTTTTTTAGTGAGAACAAGCTTTGTATATTCACTGATATTTCTGATATATGAAATACAGATAGCGAGGTTTCAAGCAGTGGCTTTCTCCAGATACATATTGTTTTATGTGCCATTGATTTATATTTTTATTGTTCTTATTGTTTTCATCAATCTATTGGCTTTCGTTGGTTGAAAGTAGAAGTAGATTCTTGTGTTTTGCTTTCATACATTGCATGAGCATGTGAATCTATGGGATTTTCTACAATAATGAGAGAGCTTCCAAACATGAACTAACCAAGAGATTAACACTGACTAAGTTGATCCTCAAAAGCCTTTTTATTAATAAGGCCTCTTTTTTCTTCATTTTCCTCCTCACATGCAGCTCGTGACCTTTGACCTTATGCATCTCCTAATTTCCTTTATTTTCATAGATAAATTTGCCAAAAGTGCCTTTTTGCATTTTAATGCCCTTTCCTTAGCCTTTTCCAATTTCCTTAGCCATAAACACATCCAGTGATGTTCACTAGCATATCTTTTACCAACATTCATGTTGGAATACATGTCCCTTACCCATGGTCTTATTTTTTCCTTTATTAAATTGTATTACATGAGATTTTCACTAGGTTTGTTACAAAACCATCCCCATTGGGGAACACCATCCTCGGTGTTAAAACACACCAATACCTCAACAAAACTAATGAAAACCAAAAATACTACCCATGGAGGTTTATAACTTATCTCGTTATAGTTTTAAAATGGAATACTTTCTTAAAAGTAAAAGATCATGACAACATGAAAACATACTGCATACTGGAGATTTATAACAGATCTCATTATGGTATTTACAATAACCACATATACACATATGCACGTTTTCTAAACCAACAAATAAAAGGATATGATTCTTATACAAATCAACAAGGGAATCTAGAGGATCGCACCTCCACCTTCAAAGTAGTACAAGGATTCACCTCCTTCCCAGGATGTCTAGAATCCACTGGCACAGTCAAAGCTGCATCCAATTTCTGACACTATAATCCTGCACCACTTGTCCCCTCAGTGAGCAGTTACCAACTCATTATTCCAGGGTGCACTCCCAATGTGTATCTAATTCCAGTTGGCAATGCTAATGACCAAAACCAATATATGCGCGACCTTCCCTTCTCTGCTACACAGTCCCTTGGGAAATCTAGTTACCTCCTTCCATGTAGTCACTCACCTTCCAATTTCCTCAGAATCCCCTATCTCAATCGATCCATCCCCTGACAAGGCTTCCTCACATCTTAAGTTCAATAAACAAGGCATATACCTACCTCAAAACCATCATATAAGTCATAGCATGCTCAAGGAAATTAATGGACACTATTGGGCACTAGTGTCCCACAATGGCCCTACTCTTGAAGTACTCTACGAACATACTACCACAAGTTCCAATTTCTTTTACTAATGCTGGAAATTATTAGATTCATTTTCAACCACCTAACCGGTTGGGTTCACAAATTCATGTTCCAAACAAAATATTTGCATTAGATTCAAAGAAATTGAAATAACCTCAAAACATACCTCATTGGTAGTTCATCAATAAGGTACACTTGCAATCCTGTTTGCTTCCTATCACAACAATTCAAACTAATTGTTTCATCAATACATCATGTCTAAACATATCACGTTTGGTTAGCTCAACACACAACCATCATAGATCAACAACAACCATCATAAATGAGAATCATAGATCACATATAATCACCATATACCATATTCATAAATCACATATAATCATCATATACCATATTCATGAATCACATCCATAATAAAACTGAAATAAAGTGTTGATACTTATCCTTTCATCAATCCTTAGCTTCTACCTTTGTCTTATCCTGCACTCACTTCAGATCGGTTGCCACACCAGACAAATAACTCGTGAATTCTCCTCAACCATGTGCACATACAGATAGTGTGCATCACAAACGTACAACTACACACATCATGCAACACCATTGAGTACATGCATCTACACTAGTACCATATGTACCACATGTACACAATACCACTTGTACACTGCAATCACCTGTACAATGTGTGCACAACATTACATATCCATGACACCACCTACACAATGCATACACAATCACATGTACATTGCACCATTGTACAACGTGTACACAATACCACGTGTACATAGTACCAGACACACAACATGTATGTGAAACTATATGTACGTTGTGCCACATGCACGACATGTACACAATGCCACCTACACACAAAGCCACTTGTACAACATGTACACAACACCACATGCACACAACACCACTTTTACAATCATGCATGCAACACCATATTTACATAGCTACACATGTACAACATGCACAAAACACCACCTGTACATAGCACTACATATCCAACATGTACATAGCATCATTTATACACAACATCTCATATCCAACATCTACATGGCACCATCTATACCTAGCACTGCATATGCAATATCCACACAACAATACATGCACATAACATCACATATGCAACATGTGCACAACAATAGTACCACACATCCAAAACCATATTTTCTTTACCAAGCAACCTTGCTTCTAGTGTCCTATCCATGCTTGTCCCAGCATGTCGCAGACCACACTACTTTCATTTCACTATTGTGTTCCTTGGTATAACCTATCCATAACATATACATAATATAATCACATAAGATCAACTCATAAACACATAACACTGACCTCATATATTTTTCATCGCTACTCATCCCCATTGATTCCTCGTAAGACCATGAACCTCTTCATGTCATTCGCATGTGTAAGCAATCATTCCTCTACAAGAACAATTCTTGATGACCCTATCATGCAGTGACATAGATACATAGACACATGAGTACATATATATATACATTAATATAAAACAATTATGGTCTTAGGTAGAGGCGGAATGACTTGTTGTAGAGTTTTCTGAACCCAATGTTTCAGACTACCAAGTGAGTCCATCATCAGGGGAGGATGCGTCAATAGATATTCTTAAGATCTTAATGATGTATCCAAGAGCTATAGTTAGGGTGTATATATATAAGTTATTAAACAAAAGAAATAAGAAAATAGGTTGGCTCTTATCCTTTTATTAAATTAATTAGTTAAATTATTATTATATTATTATATTATATTAATTAATTAATTAATTTATTCAGGGATAAACTTAATTGATTAATTTTATTATTTATAGAATTAATTATTATGTTTATTAATTCTATTTTAAATAATTGGTTCAATTGATTCATTAATTTGTTTAAATAATAAATTAATTTGTTTGATTAATAAAATTAATTAATTTAATTATTAATTCTTTATTAATATGTTTATTCATTTATTTACATTATTAATTTATTAATTTGATTAATTAATTCATTAATTAATAAGTTTACAGGGATAAATTAATTACTTATTTTTCTATTTCTTGAATTAATTATTAGGTTTAATACTTTTATGATTTTTTTGATTGATTAATTACTATGTTTTACAAATTAATTAATTTTTGATAGTTAATTAAACGAATAGATTAGTTAACTAAATTTATTATTTGTCATTTTTTAATAAGTTTATTAATTTACTTTAATGTACTTATTTCTTTGTTTAATTATTTATTTATTTGATTAATTTGTTTTATTTGCTTAATTAATTAAATTTATTTTTAATTTTCTATTTTCTATCTTTTAATTTTATGTTTATTTTTATTATTATTTTTTATTTTTAATGTTTTATATATTTGTATTAATTTATTTATTTTTGTTTTAGTGAGCTATTTATCTATAATTTCTTAGAGTTTATTTATTTATTTTGATTTTGTTTAAGTTATGAATAATTAGACCTATATGCAATTCCACAGTTATTTTTTTAATGATGTAAATGATTATATGTGAATAATCTATTATTAAGTTATGTTTATGATTATTAATAATTAAATCTATTGTTTTAAGGAGGATGTTACATAATTGATGATTTTATTATTTGTTTATTTATTTATTTAATTTGTTTTTAAGGTTTATCAAGGGAACACAGTTAATTATTGGTTTTTAAGGTTTGAAGTAACGGTTTCTAATTGTTGCTTAGTTTTAATCCATCGTCCCGGTTCAGGTTATTCTTCCTTTTTTCTATTTCAATGGCTTCCTTGATTTTCCTTTTGAGATAGTGGTCTTGTTTTCTAACTAGTTTGACATCTTCTATGTAGATGTAATGAGAGGAAGAGTGAACATGTTCAGCTAATGCTGATTTAGAGGTCCTTTCTCTTCTTAAGTCAGCACTGTGTTCTTTAATTCTAATGTTAAGAGACCTACCTGTTTCACCTATGTATTCCTTATCGCATGAGCAAGGAGTCAAAAAAACACATTCTTGAAATTTAGGGTTTACGGGATCCTTGACAGAGTTGAATAATTGTTTGATGGTATTAGCAGGGGTGAATGCTACATTAATGTTATGTTTATTAAGAATTTTAGAGATTTTATCAGTGGTGGCTTTTATGTATGGAAGGGAGACTTGAGGAGTGGATAAATTTTGATTTTTGATATCATTGTTAATCTTGTTTAGGGATAGGTGCATAGATTTCTTGATGATATTTCTATTGTAGCCATTTAGTTCAAACACCTTGCGAAGATGGTTCAACTCATCATTTAGATGGTCCACATCAGATATTCTTGCTGCCCTAGTTGTTAAAGTCCTAATGATTCCAGCATTCTGTTTGGGAGATTGGCACCATTAGGACCTTAACAACTAGGGTGGCAAGAATATCTGATACGAACCATCTAAATGATGAGCTTAACCATCTTCACAAGGTGTATGAACTAAATGGCTACAATAGAAATACCATCAAGAAAGCTGTGCACCTATCCCTAAACAAGATTAACAATGATATTAAAAATCAAAATTTATCCACTCCTCAAGTCTCCCTTCCATACGTAAAGGGCACCACTTGTAAAATCTCTAAAATTCTTAATAAACATAACGTTAATGTAGCATTTACCCCTGCTAATACCATCAGACAATTATTGAACTCTGTTAAGGATCCCGTAAACCCTAAATTTCAAAAAGGTGTTTATGTGATTCCTTGCTCATGCAGTAAGGAATACATAGGTGAAACGGGTAGGTCTCTTAATATTAGAATTAAGGAACACACTGCTGACTTAAGAAGAGAAAGGACCTCTAAATCAACATTAGCTGGACATGCTCACTCTTCCTCTCATTGCATCTGCATAGAAGGCATCAAAGTGGTTAGAAAAGAAGACCACTATCTCAAAAGGAAAATCAAGGAAGCCATTGAAATAGAAAAAAGGAATAATAACCTGAACGGGGACGATGGATTAAAACTAAGCAATACCTGGAAACCATTACTTGAAACGCTAAAAACCAATAATTAACTATGTTCCCTTGATGAACCTTAAAAATAAAATAAATAAATAAATAAATAACAAATAAATAA
>APFE030353260.1:12778-30413 GCA_000404065.3 Pinus taeda
AATTTAACTAATTAATTAAATAAAAAAGATAAGAGCCAACCTATTTTCTTATTTCTTTTGTTTAATAACTTATATATATACACACTAATTATAGCTCTTGGATACATCATTAAGATCTTAAGAATATCTATTGACGCATCCTCCTCTGATGATGGACTCACTTGGTAGTCTGCAACGTTGGGTTCGGAAAACTCTACAACAAGTCATTCCTCCTCTACCTAAAACTATCATCACCTGTATGGATTCATTATTTAACAATTATGGCCTTGTCAGACAACGACCTACATACACACACATATATAAAATATAAATGTTAGCTTTAATAATCATGATCCATGATGACCCTATCAAACATGACATAGATACACGTCTACATGTATATGTATATGTATATATATATATATATATATATAAACATCAACATAGTCATGATCATAACATAATTACAAGATATCAAGGTCAGGGTTAAGAGAACTTCCTTTATTCACACACAACATGCACGACATTCAGAACAACGATTCCCAACATAGCCAAGGCTTCCAACACCTCAGATCCATTTACTTTACCTTTTCTAATTACCTTTCTCATGTTTGTACTACCACCGTCCATTTACTATAACGGACCAACCAATCCAACCAACTGTCGTAGTCTTACCTTCCATTGCACTTACTCATGCAAAGAACTTCATCTGACTCTTACATTACCTATTGGGTACCACCCAACTCTCCTCGAGCTCCATTAACTTTCCTCTTTCCCAACCAATTTACAAGGATCAAACCAATAAAAGGCAAGAATGGAAACATCAATAAGAAGACCATGAAAACCAAAATCAATATGACAATGCATCAAAGTGGCGTAGCGATGCACTAGACACAATCAAAATCACAAATCAAGCGTAAAAATCGTAAAATACCAAAAGAACAAGGCTAACAATGGACACCATGATTCAATCCCCATGGTTCCCAAGGAAAGCTCGACCCGAGCCTCCAAGGTTTCATGGAAATTTCTCTTACCATGCAACTCACTACATCACACTGTCATAGACACATAACTGTCACTGCATAAATAAACATAGTGATACACCAATTACCTTATCTTGATGTGCCATGCACATTGCTTACAACTGAGCACATCCATTCCATCTCTCAAGGGTCTCCAATCCTCTTTATATATCCACCTCTAGCAAATTTACTTGTCAAGTACATGTTCATGAGTCTAGCACTTATCTACATAATTTCAAACAAATCAAGGTTAAGAAGACTTCATGTATATGAAGTACTGATTCATTTGAAATTAGGGTTCCCAGACATAGTGAAAAGAATTTCTTATCAAATTCCTTCCTTTAAGCTTTTTACTTTGCTACAATCAAGGCTTGGTAGATATTTTCACATCATCCATTTGTTATTTTTAAAACACATCAAGTATTACCTTGTCACGCTAATACCAAGCATGTTTCCTGCAACTTCTCACACATGTCAACTACATGTTCCAAATATCAAGACCATCACATTTATCAATTTGAAGTCAACCTTTTCCAACAATCATGTGATAACCCATAGTCATCTCATAGTCATTATACATAATGATACAACTATCAACTACATTCAAATACATATCAACTATCTCAACACATACGTATTAGTACCATCATCTTAAGACAAGATCATTTGAAGACATACTCATAATATGGAATTGATCAAACAATCAATCAAGTTGCAAACATGCCAAGTTAAATAAATCAACTAGATAACCTAATCAAACAGTCAAGCACCACATATATGACATAATGAAACTTGCACCTTAATATATCTTGGGGGGGAAATCTTGTCTGCACAATCAAGATATTTAGCATTATATAACTTCTCAATACATAAGATTAAACATAAATAAGATCATTTTATCCATAACAATCACTAACTAACATGTTCACATCCTAAATCATAGACAATTATCATTTACATATATTAAAAGTCAATTGAGATTAGTACAACACCATATCACATATATGTTGGCTCATACCTAACTATTGTAACCATAACGATCTACATAGGGAAATCCAACTTAGTGTGATACACATAACATTAAGGTATAGATTCTATAAGCCTAATCATCAAGCTAACTATCATAAATAGGCTACCAATCCTCATTGATTCCTTGTAAGACCATGAACCTCTTCATGTCATTCACATGTGTAAGCAATCATTCCTCCACGAGAACAGTTCTTGATGACCCACTCAAACAGTGACATACATAATACACAACATACATACAACATACATACTACATACATACATACATACAAACACACATATATATAATATATTATATACATTACAATAAAAAAGATCATGTCTTGTCTGACAAGGACCTACGTAGACACATAGTATAAAATATAAATGTTAGCTTTAATAATCATGATCCAGGATGACCCGGTCAAACATGACAAGATACAACATTACATGTAAATATTATTATATATATATATAATATATATATAATAATATATATAAAATATAATAATATAGATAATATATATATATAAATTAATATATTAAACACCAGCATAACATATCAAACAATAATTATGAGAACAGGTCAAAGGTTAAGAAAACTCCTTTATTCACACACAACATGCATGACATTGAGAAAAATAGTTCCCAACATAGCCAAGGCTTCGAACACCTCAGATCCATTTACTTTACCTTTTCTAATTACCTTTCTCATGTTTGTGCTACCACCATCCATTTACTATAATGGACCAACCAATCCAACCAACTATCATAGACTTACCTTCTGTTGCACTTACTCATGCAGAGAACTTCAATTAAGTCTTACATTACGTGTTGGGTACAACACAACTCTCCTCAAGCTCCATTAAATTTCCTCTTTCCCAACCAATTTACACGACTCAAACCAATAAAAGGCAAGAATGGAAACAACAACAAGAAGACCATGAAAAACAATATCAATATGACAACGCATGAAAGTGGCATAGCCATGCACCAAACACAATCAAAATCACAAATCAAGTGCAAAAAATGTAAAAGACCAAAAGAACAAGGCTAAAATAGACACCAAGACTCAATCCCCATGGTTCCCAAGGAAAGCTCGACCCAAGCCTCATTCAAGATTTCATGGAAATTTCTCTTACCATGCAACTCACTACATCATACTGTCATAAACACATAACTATCATTGCATAAATAAACATAGTGATACACAAATTACCTTATCCTGATGTGCCATGCACATTGCTTGCAACTGAACACATGCATTCCATCTCTCAAGGGACTCCAATCCCCTTTATATATCCACCTATAGCTAATTTACCTATCAAGTACACGTTCATGAGTCTAGCACATATCTGCAGAATTTCAGACAAATCAAGGTTAAGAAGGCTTCCTGTATGTGAAGTATTGATTCATTTGAAATTAGGGTTCCCAGACATAGTCAAAACGATTTCTTGTCCAATTCCTTCCTTTTAGCTTTTTACATTGCTGTAATCAAGGCTTAGTAGATATTTTCACATCATCCACCTGTTATTTTTAAAACACATCAAGTATTACCCTGTCATTTTAATACCAAGCATGTTTCCTGCAACTTCTCACACATGTCAACCACATGTTCCAAATATCAAGACCATCATGTTTATCAATTTGAATTCGACCTTTTCCAACAATCATGTCATAACCCATAGTCATCTCATAGTCATTAGACATAATGATATAGCTGTCAACTACATTGAAATACATATCAACTATCTCAACACATACATATTAGTACAATCATCTTAAGACAATATCATTTGAACACATACTCATATTATGCAATTGATCAAACATTCAATAAAGTTGCAAACATGCCAAGTTAAATAAATCAACTAGATAACCCAATCAAACAGTCAAGCACCACATATATGACATAATCAATCTTGTACCTTAATGTATCTCAGGGGAGGAAATCTTGTCTACACAATCAAGCTATTTAGCATGATATAACTTCTCAATACATAAGCTTAAACATAAATAAGATCAGTTTATCCATAAGAATCACTAACTAACATGTTCACATCCTAAATCATAAACAATTATCATTTACATATATTAAAAGTCAATTGAGATTAGTACAACACCATATCACATATATGTCGGCTTGTAACTAACTATTGTAACCATAACGATCTACATAGGGAAAACCAACTTAGTGTGATACACATAATGTTAAGGTATAAATTTTATAACCTAATCATCAAGCTAACTATCATTTAAGAACAACAAGTTAACCTATAAGAGACTTCATCAACAACATATAGCATAAACATTAAGTTATCTAACCTAAAACAACAATAGAAATGCATACAGCTATAGGCTACTCATCCTCATCGATTCCTCGTAACACCATGATCCTCTTCATGTCCTTACATGTGTAAGCAATCATTCTTCCACAAGAACAGTTCTTGATGACCCTGCCAAATAGTGACATAGATACATAGGCACACACACACACACACACATATATATATATATATACTTAGCATAAAATAGTTATGGTCTTGTCACACAATGACCTACGTACACACATATATATAAAATATAAAATTATATAATTATATTATATATATTAATATATATATATATATATATATATAAACATCAACATAGTCATGATCATAACATAATTACAAGATATCAAGGTCAAGGTTAAGAGAACTTTCTTTATTCACACAAAACATGCATGACATTGAGAACAATGGTTCTCAACATAGGCAAGGCTTCCAATACCTTAGATCCATTTACTTTACCTTTTCTAATTACCTTTCTCATGTTTGTGCTGCCACTATCCATTTACTATAATGGACCAACCAATCCAACTAACTGTCATAGTCTTACCTTTTGTTGCACTTACTCATGCAGAGAACTTAATCTGACTCTTACATTACTTGTTGGGTACCACACAACTCTCCTCGAGCTCCATTAAATTTCCTCTTTCCCAACCAATTTACAAGACTCAAACCAATAAAACGCAAGAATGGAAACAACAACAAGAAGACCATGAAACCAAAATCAATATGACAACGCATCAAAGTGGCATAGCCATGCACCAGACACAATCAAAATCACAAATCAAGCATAAAAATCGTAAAAGACCAAAAGAACAAGGCTGACAATAGACACCATGACTCAATCCCCATGGTTCCCAAGGAAAGCTCGAACCGAGCCTCCTTCAAGATATCATGGAAATTTCCCTTACCATGCAACTCACTACATCACACTGTCATAGACACATAACTGTCACTGCATAAATAAACATAGTGATACACCAATTACCTTATCTTGATGTGCCATACACATTGCTTGCAACTTAACACATCCATTCCATCTCTCAAGGGACTCCAATCCCCTTAATATATCCACCTCTAGCTAATTTTCCTGTCAGGTACATGTTCATGAGTCTAGCACATATCTGCATAATTTCAGACAAATCAAAGTTAAGAAGACTTCGTGTATGTGAAGTACTGATTCATTTGAAATTAGGGTTCCTAGACATAGTCAAAAGAATTTCTTGTCCAATTCCTTCCTTTTAGCTTTTTACTTTGCTGCAATCAAGGCTTAGTAGATATTTTCACATCATCCAACTGTTATTTTTAAAACACATCAAGTATTACCTTGTCACGCTAATACCAAGCATGTTTCCTACAACTTCTCACACATGTCAACTACATGTTCCAAATATCAAGACCATTACATTTATCAATTTGAAGTCAACCTTTTCTAACAATCATGTCATAACCCATAGTCATCTCATAGTCATTAGACATAATGATACAACTGTCAACTACATTGAAATACATATCAACTATCTCAACGCATACGTATTAGTACAATCATCTTAAGACAAGATCATTTGAACACATACTCATATTATGGAATTGATCAAACATTCAATAAAGTTGCAAACATGCGAAGTTAAATAAATCAACTAGATAACCTAATCAAACTGTCAAGCACCACATATATGACATAATCAAACTCATACCTTAATATATCTCAGGGGAGGATATCTTGTCTGCATAATCAAGCTATTTAGCATGATATAACTTCTCAATACATAAGCTTAAACATAAATAAGATCATTTTATCCATAACAATCATTAACTAACATGTTCACATCCTAAATCATAAACAATTATAATTTACATATATTAAAAGTCGATTGAGATTAGTACAACACCATATCACATATATGTTAGCTCGTACCTAACTATTGTAACCATAATGATTTGCATAGGGAAATCCTACTTAGTGTGATACACATAACATTAAGGTATAAATTCTATAACCCTAATCATCAATCTAACTATCATTTAAGAACAACAAATTAACCTATAGGAGACTTCATCAACAACATATAACATAACCATTAAGTTGTCTAACCTAAAACAACAATAGAAATGCATACAAATATAGGTTACTATCGTTCATGACTATCTGGCACATGTGCGTATGACTAAACTAATCAATCAGAATCTATCATGTATTTAACCATAACATCAATAGACATGTATATAAACCTAATGCATATAACAATCCTTAACTTACATACTTGCATGCCAAACATACAATACTTATATGACAATCTGTTCTTACCCCAAAGTCGAATGTTGCAACCTCATTATGATGATATGCATGTTTTGTTCTATCTCAGCCAACACATTAGCATCATAACATACCAATATCGCCTTGATGGCCTAAATTTCATACCATGACTTCAAAACACATGTTTGGCCTACTATTCATGGATAACTATAACCAATACCATACATGCATGAAAACTGCATATAGACATATAACACATGAGCACCAAACCATATACACATCATTCTAGTTAGAGTCCAGTAATCAATGCATGACCAATTCAATTACAAAAACCATGACCTCATGCATGACAACAACCATTACTCCATTGTACACATTGACACATGTAACCATCCACATGCATAAGAAATGCCTAATCAACTACACATACACATGAACACATCTAGTCAAACATAAGCAATCAATTCTTGTAACCAACCTACAATAATGATAGATGTAATCACACATACAAGAATGCAGCCTAACATACAAGGATGTAATCAAGCTACATATAATCATGTAACTAGTCATATACTCCTGATGATCCATTCCATAAAATCAAAATCAACTTCCTCATGATAACATTACTACCATCATGACTAATCATTATGTAATGCAACAAGCACATGGAATGCATGTGTAAGAAACACACATGCAACTGACATGCATGCACAACCAACATATTCACCAAAGGAGAGTGCAACCACCCTCTGATACCACTCTATAACACCCCCTCCTCCCAAGTCCAACCAAGCAACCAACCAGTTGGGAAACATGTGATGAGAGAGGTTACTATAAGGGATACAATCTCCTTGGTGACCTTAAGGAAATGGAATCGATGGAACTCATCAAAAAAACCGATCCACATTAGCAACAACACCCCCCAGGAGACATGTCATCCACTTAGACATCCTATCCCTTGGTCTCACTGATGTTTTAATAATTTTAACCCAAAGTTTCTCTAATATGCCTCTATGCCAGTGACTGTGGACTTTTCTCAGCACTCTTGTACTAGAAACCCTGAGATTTGAGCCACTTTTCTAGCCCAGAATCTTAGCCTTTTCCCAAAGCTTACTACAGCCTTCAAAATCCATCAAACACATGATAAAAATGTTGATAAATAGAAAATCAACCTTAGGACTATGCCTAAGTATCCCCAACCGGATTGACATTCTGTCAAACACTTGGCATCAATGCAACCTACAGATCTAGGATAAAAGATAGAGCATAAATGACCGAAACAAGTTATGAAACGTAACCAAAAGGATCATCTCCTTCTCTATTTGGATATTATATAATCCGTTATGTCTTGCATCCATCCATTTAACAGTTACAAGTAAATATATCAAATAACCATGACATGAACCAGTCATTTAACCATGCTTATAACCAGCATAAAACCATATAAATATCATAGATATGGAAACCATTAAATCCACATATAAGCCAATGAAAAAGCAAGATAACTTAGGTTTTATTAATCATGGGCAAATCCAACTAGGTTTGGGACTTCCACGTACCACTCGACCACATATATGGTTGAACCAAATCTCTCTTTCAGCTAATCACCCCTATTCCATATTCCAAGCATGAATGTGGAATCTCATAGAACAACTAAGGGAATCTAGAGGTTAAACCACCTATACCATCATCAAACCGTGATCACACCAAAACCGGTGCTCCCATCATAACTGAATCGAACTTGCAATACCATATGGAATCCATCACTATCCTTGAGGATTTTTCCGTCTCCTTGTCTCTTAGGCTTTACTGCGACCCAATCGTAGATCACTAGGCCCTAAACTAAGACCATTCTCTAAGGCTTTACCGCAATCTAAACCCAGATCACTAGGCCCTAAATCGGGACTTCTCCCTAAGGCTTTACTGTGTATCCCACTAAAACCGATCAAAAGATTCCTAGGACTTTGGGAATGAACCTTGAGACTATATTTGCCCTAGATTCTGAAATTCATATGGAAAACCAAATATAAAAAATGATATAAACATCCCAAGACCACAAAATCCAGAAAAAATGAAAGGCTAGGTTGAAAGCCACTGTCATAACCCGATAGAACCATGGCGTTGATGGCAAGAGAAACATACACTAACATGCAAATCCATGCATGTCCAAACTAGATGGGAAATCACACATGGAAAATTTTACCTACGAGAATTCTTTCTGAAGCTTCTTGATCTTGCTTTCCTTTCCTTGATCCTTGCTTTCCTTGCTTCCCCTTTGAATTCTCTTCCTTTCTTGCTCCAGTACTAGAATGCTCCAAGAAAGCTATAAGTGACCAAGACTATGAGAAAGAGAGAGAGAATAATGAGAATGATTCGAAACTTGAACTAACCAAGAGCTTAACACTAACTAAGAGCTTTCCAATGGATACTCAAAAGCCTTTTTATAAATGAGGCTTCTATTTTCCTTCATTTTCCATTATTTTCCTTCATTTTCCTCCTAGCATGCAACCTATGACCTTACACCTTAATTTTCTCCTAATTTCCTTTATTTTCATAAATAAATGTGCCAAAAGTGCCTTTTTTACTTTTAATGCATTTTCCTTAGCCTTTACCAATTTCCTTAGCCATAAACACATCTAGTGATGCCCAGTACAATATCTTTTCCCAACATTCAACTTGGAATACGTGTCCCTTACCTATGGTCTTATTTTTTCCTTTATTAAATTTTATTACATGAACTTTTCACAAGGGTTGTTACACCTAATACCACCAAGGGTTGGTTTAAAGATAATAAATGCAATATTGAAGTTTAAGAAAGGGTGTCCCTTATCCCTTACCCTTTTTGGCATTTAGATTGATAAGCTAAAATAGTGTTTGGAAGCTACATGATGTGATGACCCTAAACGTGCTGGTATGGCCAACACTCTTCTCTTTTATGTAGATGATATCATTATTCTTTTCAAAATCCATGATGATTTCGAAAAGAAACTTAGAATCCTCCATGACTACTGATCCAAGATGGTCATGACTGTTAATAACAATATGACTAAAGTCATGATAGTTAATTCAAAAAATATCAACTATGATAATGTCATTTATGATAACAATTACTTGGAGAAAGTTTATTCGTACAAATATTTAGGGATTGACATTCACCATCAGCTCAACTGGAATTATAGCATTGAGGAAGGGATTATAGGAGTTTGGGAAACTTATTATAAGCTTGGTGTCAACATATGTTTGGGAATGGAGTAAAAAATTCTCCTCTTTGAGACTCTCACCACCCCTATTATATTATATGGATGTGAGATTTGGGCTTGCAATATATCTAGAGAGTAGTGCAGAAAGACTAAGTTGATCTAAAATCAATTTATAACCTACAACCTCAAAGACCAAATAAAATACTACCTACCCAACCCTATTGATTGAACCTATCCTTTCCCCAATGAAATGGATATGTTTTAGTATCTGATATATAAGAACAAGATTTACAACATGGAAGCCAAGGGGTTCACCAAAATTTCTTCTAACTCTAGCAAACAACCCCACCTCCAGCTTAAGCGAGGCTGGCACAAGGATGCCTAGTCTTGGCTCAACCATTCGAGGATAAAGGAAGAGATTGTCTAGAGAATAAGGATAAAATTAAAACTACTATCACATATGAATTTAAGGATAAGTTGTGGGAAGAAAATGAGTTACAAGGAAAAATGATGCTAAGGTATTATAAGGAGGGGATCAACCCCAATCGTGCTAACCATAATTATCTCTCTACCTTGAAAAGTTCTAAGAAGAAAACGAACATTGCAAAGATAAGAACTAATTCTCATGAGCTTCGAAGTGAAACGAGACATTGGTGAATTCCCAAATCACATTGGGACGAAAGGTTATGCCTCCATTGTGAAACTAAGAAGGTAGATGAAAAACGTTCTCTCTTACATTTCCCCATGCTTTGATCATTCATTTTCATTTCCAAAACCTTTGTCAGACTACCAACCTTCTTGATTTGTTAAGTCCACAAAACTATAGTGATATGGGAAAGTTTCTCTCCCTTCTTTTTGATCATATAAATAAAATATTAAAGAGTCTCACTTAATCTTTTTCTTTCTTAAGGTCTGATAGACCACATTGGTCTTAGTGGATGTTAATCATCATCATCAATTATTATTAATACTATTATTTAACAGTAAAATTGTTATGTTCTTAACATTATTTACATTAATTCTATTATTAATGATATTCACATTAATAATTAATGTATTATTATTATTATTAATTATTAATAATATTATTTTTTAATATTAAGGTGAAACGCAGAAATGGGAAAATATTTTCCACTCATTATTTATAATTAAAATTATTTTTAATGATATTAACCTTATTACTATTAATATTGTTAATAATACTAATATTAATGTTAATAATATTTTTATTATATTATATTATGTTATTGTAGTATTTTAAGTGCGACATTTTGGAGGTTTTGATTGATTTTTGGCCAAAATATAGAGAAAAAATTGTCGTGAAATCTTGATTTGTGTTATTTAAAATTGTTTTTTGACTACATAAATGGATTCGACACCCTAAAAAACCCCTAGCGCACTTAGATTGCAAAGATTTCGCCTCAAACTTTCGATTTCAATGAATCCTTGCTAGATTTTAAACAAATTAGATGGGAAAATAAACAAGAAAACTTTCCAAAAAATTGCACTTAAAAGGCTACTAGTTTCATATTAAGTAATTGATATTGTAAATCATAAGTAATATTAAAACAACAATTTAAGATAAATATTCAATATTAATAAAAATACAATATAAAATAATTTAATAAAATAATATAATAGCACAAACACATTTGCTAATGTAGTTGGTATACACCAATAGGCACATATGAAACACATCTACAACACATTTAACAAATGTGGTTGCTATAACGCCGATAACATATATCCACCACCCAGCAATTAATAATTGTTAGATGTATTTTGTTAAAGGCTAACTTATTTTTATTATTAATACTATATAAATAATAAAAGGCATATTATTTTTTATTTATATAATACTTATTAATTAACATTATATTGTATATTAATATAATATTAGTTATTACATAAAATTTTGCTAATATTATTAATAAAATATTTAAAACGTAATATAAATAACTTAAAATAATAACAATTAGTTATTATTAATAATATGGTATTTAAATCTCTACCAATTATGTCATCATCAATAACTATTATATATTTATTAATATAATTGTCTATATCTATATACTTATCGATGAAATAGTCTTTTTCACAAGAATTCACCAAAACACAGCAATACAATTTCAATTTTTTTTGTTATTTAAAATACAATTTTGAATGCATAAATGGATTCAACACCCTTTAAAACCCCTAGAGCACCCAAATTATCCACATTAAACAATTTAAACTCAAGTTTTTAAAAATCTATGTTCGATTTTGATTAAAAATTAACTAAAACAATGAGAGTGAAAAATACCATTTTTTATATAAGTTAGACTATGCCTATATATATATATATATAAAAGAATATGTTATATAATAATAATATTAATAATATAATATGTAATAATAATATATTATAGAATTTAAACTGAGTTTATTAATCCCTTTCGTTTTTAAATATTTATCCCTAGATATCAATAAACCCTAGGAATAATATTTTAAACCCAACACATTAATAAAATGAAGGATTAATTATCAAACTAAGGAATTATTAATATTATAAACCAAAGCGATTAATAAACTGACTGAATTAGTATACCAAAATAATAAATATTATAAACCTAAAGGATCAACAAACTTAAGGAATCAATATTAAAAATGCATGCCATTAATGCACCCTAACCCTATTATTGTTTATTATTATTAATTAATATTACTATTATTATTATTATTATTATTTTTAACAAAGTCGGTTGCTATATTAGTGGTTGAAAAAAGGAGAGGAGTCGAGGCTCCTGAAGTACATTAGGTGTCGATGGCAGCTTGGATCAAGGGAGTTACAAAATAGGGATTTCTCCTTGATCCTTTTCCTACTTGTTCTACTTCTAAAATTGCCCGAGCTACTATAAGTTCTTACTTATTGAGACAACCAGAATTTTAATCTATGACAATATGACTGATTTGCCTTGCAGTAGATTCCTCCGGTTGTTGATCTGCTCCATCCTATTTGGCACTTGAGGAACTAGGGGTTGCATTATTTCGAGTGTCCATCATATACTGTAGGATTAAAACCGATTCTTCCGCATGGCTGCATCGATTTGATAATTGACTGAACTGTTCATGAAGAGAGGCAACCCTATGCAGAAAAAGGTCTATTTCAGCTTAGTATTTCTCGTTCAGGATGTGATTCTGGTCTTCAAGCCTTGTCTCCAAGATCCTTTGCTGATTCTCCAGGATGCGCTATTGGGCCCTGACTTCTTCTAATTCGGCTTGCAAGTCCACGCAATGAATATAGTCTTTGTTGCGAGCCATGTGAATAGTTGGAGGTGACTGGGGTGAGAAGCAGATGCAAACAAAGCTAGGGATAAGACTCACTACGCGGGGAGCAGGGAGGGTGGAGGTAACATAAGACTCAACAGAAATTTTGAGGGCTTGAAACTGCTTGTAGGCACGAAAGACAGTAAGAAGGGTAGAGATAGGGAGGCCTGACTAGAGGTTTGAAGCAGTGCTTAAAGGGCAGAGACAGTCTCTGGAACAAACTAAACAATACTACTCGTGAAAAAACACTTGAGAACAGAGGTGCTTGAGGGCAAAGTTCAGTTGTCAGAGGGAGGAATGATTAGCACTGGAGAGAGAAGTGAGGGGTAGTAATATAGGAGAGAGCTTAATGGAAACGAGTAAGGAGAGGGACCATCCAGTCACGAGATGAAGGTGGTTATCCTACTTGCAAATCTGTAAAAAATCCTAAAGGGTCCTTGAACCAGATCTGATGGGAGATCTGCCAACGGGTCTAATGAGTTTATCACGCTTGTTGTGTGTATTATGGATTTCGTGACCTTGGAATATCTTGATGCAGAGAGCAATCCCTTTGACAGCCTGAGAGTCATGATTAATTTCAGCGGTGTCAGTGATTTTGGGCTTGGTGCTGGTGGCTTTGTTTGGAATCATGGCACAGGTTGAAATGTTTCCTTGGAGTTGCATCTTAAGGTGCCAACTGGTCTTCCACACGCACTATTGGCACTGTAATCCACCTTCTTATTAAGGCTTCGAACGATATGAAAATATTGAATGCCTTCCATTGCCTGATGGAGGATTTCGTTGCGTCTATTAACATGCTAAAGCAGAGTGTTGGGAGAGTTTTGCTGATGGACCATTAAGTGGATTACAACTAAGGAATCCCCAAATACCAATGCTTTCTTTATTCCCAGTTTTCCTAACTAAGTTAGGCCCTGAAATAGAGCTAGAGATTTAGCTCTATTATTTGAAACCTTCCCTAGACTCCACTCATACTAAAGGATACACGCCCCATTGGAATTAATAATCAGTCCCCTTGCTCCAGCTAGGCTAGGATTTAGTTTTGATGCCCCATCGAAGGACAAATGAAAGCAGTTGTTGTTTTGTATCCAATTGACAAATTCCTAATCTTTTAGTCTGACTTTCCATGATCTAGCTTCTGCTTTGTTCTGTGCCTCCCTCCTGTTACTTTCCTGTACATTATGATGTCTTTCCAAAATGTAACTTATTAAGTCTCGCTCCTCCACACTGTATTTTGTTGCATCTATTTTCCCAGTGGTGTTGATTGAAATAGTTTCCAGAGCAAGGATTTTGGCTTTTCTGCAGGCTGTTTGAGTATTTGAGCTCTTATCTTGAATTTTAATTTTATTTTTCTAGCTAGCCAGATTTGCCACAGCAGGGTGTGAGGGAGAGTGTTCCATACTCTCTTCACCAAGTTGCTTCTATTTTCTTTATAGGGACAAAATTTTCTCCAATTGTAGATTGTCTCAGCTATGTTGTGTTGTGGTTCCCAGTTTAGATTGCCAATGGAGGACATCTTTTTCCAGCATTCGACAGCAAAAGGACATTCTATAAATAAATTATGCATTATCTCTTCAGCCTTGCAACAGTTGGGGCATCTGGATGGGCCATTGAAGCCTCTTCTTTTTAGGTTCTCTGCTATTAGGATTTTGCCTTTCAACAAGAGCCATATAAAAATTTAATTTTTGGGAGAGCTTCTGTTCGCCAAGAAATTTTCCAATGATTCCACAAACTCATCTGAAAGGTGTTGCTGCAAAGGTGTTGATGGCATGATTTGACTGTATAATTTGTTCCTATTGAATCCCAACGAAAGCCATCCATTTCATCTTTTTTGGTAGGAGCCTTACTGTGAAGGAGCATCTTCAAATAGTTGAGATTGGGTTCTAAAGCACAGGGAATCTCGGGGAAGGTCCAACCAGTCCAAGCATGGGAATGAGGGTCCCAACTGGAAATTTGAGCTAGATTATGGATACCTCTATTGTTGAGATAATTGATGACCGGAGTGGCCTCTTTATGCATGATCAAGGGTTGTTGCCCCAGGGTTTTGTTCGTTCGAAAGTTGATGCTGGCTCCCCCACCTGGGACTTTCAAAGTATTTTGAATCATAATAGGAAGTTCTTTCTTGCATAACCTCTAGATTTTAGTGGAGTCTCTGTTGGGCATATTGGAATCAATAAGTTGCTGCGTGCGGAAGTTTAGATATTTGATCTCCAGCGCCTTTTTCCACCACGCTGAGGGTACTGTTATTAACCTCCATACAATTTTTGCATCAAAGGCTAGATTTAAGAATTTTGGTGATCTGATACCAAGACCTCCTCTCTCTTGGGTTTGGATGACATGCTTCCAGCTGACTAGATTAAACTTGCTTTTATCATTCTTCCCCCCTTTCCAAAGGATGTGGCAAAGTGCAACTTCCAATTTTTGGTGAAAAAATGTAGGAGCCTGATATAAAGAAAAGCGATAAAAGGGAAGGGAAGTGATACCTGATTTTAGGAGAATGAGCCTGCCTGTAGGGTTGAGCCACAGTGTTCCCCAATGTTGCACTTTCCTCTTTACTTTGTCAATGATCTCGTTCCAAGTTTTAGCTTTCGGAGGGACCAAACTCACTGGCATGCCCAAGTAGGAAAAGTGGGTCCATTCCAAGTTGCATGTGACACCAAATATGTTTGCAATGTTGTGGGCAGTTTGGTTTGAAATGTTCCATCCATAAACACAGCTTTTGAGCTGATTTACCAGGCCTTCAGAGTACCCCATGAATTGATCTAGCAGTTTCTTGAATCATCTTGCAATTGTAGTCGAGGCTCCCCCAATTAATAATGTGTCATCATCGAACTATGAATGATTAATATTTTTAACTCCATTTCCAAATTTGATACCAGTTATAAGACCCACTCTTCTATTGTGGTCCAAAGCTTGACTGAAGGATTCTGTCATGAGGATGAAGAGATAGGGGGAAAGGGGACAGCCCTGTCTGAGACCCCGGGAGGATTGGAAAGTTTCACCTAGTCTACCATTGATCAGGGGGAGATCCATGGTCCAGATATACATGCTACAATAAAATTAATGAAGGGACTTTCAAAGCCCATCTTATTTAGAACAAGAATTAGGAAGGAGTACCTTACTCTATCGAAGGTGTTTGCCAGATCAAGCATTAGTACAAATCCTTTCTCTTTCCTGGATAGGCTCGAGTGGATGGATTCTTGAACGAGAAGAACGGAATCAGAGATATGTTTGTTGGGCAGAAAACTTCCTTGATTTTCAGATATCAATGAGGGAAGGAGAGGCTTGAGTCTAGTGGCTAAAATTTTGGTAAGAATTTTGTATGAAGAATTGCAAAGGGATATGGGGTGGAATCTAGAGAAGGAGGAAGGCCGATTTTCCTTGGGTATGAGGGCTAGGAAGGTGGAGTTGGTGTGTCCTCCAAGTTTCCCATTCCTTTGCACCCATCGAATCATCTTTGTCAGATATTTTTGTTGAAAATAATACTGAGAGGGGGGGTGAATCAGTATTATCTAGTCCTTTTAACAATTCTTCCTTATTTATACTTTGAATTATTTTTGCAAATCAGTACCATAAAATAATGAGCATGAACAAGAAAAACAGACAGTTACATCAAAGAACACGAGATATAAGGTGGAAACCCAATGTGGGTGAAAACCACCTGCTACAATATGTCTCTATCTTCTTTCAAATTAGAAACTCCTTTTACAATGGTCTTGTACTGGTGCAGTCCTTTACCAGTACGCAGGCTGCAACCTGCAGAGAGCTACAACTCTCTCTCGTTTCCAGTCTCTCCTGGAAGGGAGCTACAACCCCCTACTTCTTTTCTTTCAAGGACCACTTTTCATAAATTTTCAAACTGGATCCATAAACATCAAATGATCATCAAGTACCAGTAAGTCACCCAGATAACCAGATCCACAATAACAGTAACCTAAACCCAGAAGACCTTATCAACAAAAAAATCAGTCAACAAAAGATCATAAGACAGATACGCAATTTCCTTTTCTCTGGCCTGCATCACTACGCACTTCAACTTCTGCGGCGCCGCGCACCTCCGCAGCTACACCTTCTGTGGTGCCTCTGTACTGTGCCTTCTGTGGCGCCATCGCACTGCGCCTTCTGTGGCGCCTCCGCACTACAACTATAAAAGGAAAAGGCATTGCTCGGTTAAAAGAAAAGGTCAAGGCTGGAAATGTTTTGTATGTTGATGGATTGAAGCATAATCTTCTAAGTGTCAGCCAGATGTGTGATCAAAGAACCAAGGTAATATTTATGTCAAATGGTTGTCTTGTTCGTGATCTTGATACAGGTAAAACAGTGATCAAGGGCAAATGAACTCCAAATAATCTGTACATATTTGAAGAAGAACAACAACAATGCTATTTGAGCAAGGATGATGAGCACTAGTTATGGTATCAGAGGTTGGGGCATCTAAGCTTTTCACAAATAAGGAAAGCATGCAAATATCAGGCAGTTCGTGATCTTCCAGATATCAAAATTCCTGAAAACACCATATGCAAATCATGTCAGTTT
>APFE030353264.1:0-20314 GCA_000404065.3 Pinus taeda
AGAGATTGGGCAAAGAGGAAGCTCTGGTTAAACCAGAGGAAGTATGTCGAGACATTATTGCAGAGGTTTAATATGCAGGATAGTAAACTGGTGAAGGTTCCTATTCTGTAGGTGTGAGATTATCTGCTGAACAGTGTCCCAAGACACAAGAAGAGGAAGAGGACATGTCCCATGTTCCATATGCAAGTGCAGTCGGTAGCTTGATGTATGCCATGGTCTGTACTAGACCAGACATTGCACATGCAGTGGGAGTATTGAGCAGGTTTTTGTCAAAACCAGGGAAGGAGCACTGGACAACAGTGAAGCAGGTTTTCAGGTATTTGGTGGCACTAGTGATTATGGTTTGTGCTACCAAGGAAGACTAGGATTGGACAGAGTGTTGGATATCATGGCTTTGTTGATGCAAACTGGGCTGGAGATCTGGATCAGAGAAGATCTACAAGTGGGTATGTGTTTAACCTATTTGGAGGTGCAGTCAGTTGGATGAAGAAACAATCTGTAGTGGCACTATCAACTACAGAGGAAGAATACATGGCAGCCACTCATGCAAGCAAGGAAGTAGTTTGGTTGCAGAGATTGTGTTCAAGTATGGGGTTAGTACAGGGAGCTATAGGATAGACTGTGACAGCCAAAGTGCAATTTTCTTGGCAAAGAACCCTGCTTATCATTCAAAGACAAAGCACATTGATGTTCAGTATCACTTTGTGAGGGATATGATAGAAGACAAAAAGGAGTTGCTGGTAAAGGTGGACACTTTGAAGAATACTGCAGATGCATTGACAAAATCTGTGAGCTCTGAGAAGTTCTCTTGGTGTAGAGAGATAATGGGCATTTCAGGGCTAGAAAAATGACTAAGCTCTCTTGTGGCCCCCTATGGAAAGAAAACAACAAGTGGGACAATGTTGTGTTGTGTTATATTCTTTCCACGTAGTTAACAGGGGGTTTGAGGGGCACTTGTAACCCCACTTTATGGGGTCCAGGGCATCGCCCTAGAAAATTTTGGTTTTGGACCCTATGTTAGGTTGGGTGGATCCACCTAAGGTTTTGTGCATGATTTTCGCACATGTTTTTGGACGCGATGGTTTTCAATCCGTAGTATTGGACATGATGGTTTTTGTTCCATGGTATTGGATGCTTCGGCATGTATAAATATATATTATAACATTGAAAGGAACATAATGAAAAATCAAGCTAGTAGTCCCAGTTTTGGGATCCAGGGGAAATCTCTGTGTATATGTGTTTTATGTGTTATGCTCTCACATTGTTTATTTTATATGTTTTAGAATTCTATGCAGGTAATTTCTGTACGGGGTTAAAACCTACACTTCATGGGTAATTCTAGGTTTCTTGAGTAGAGGTCGAGATAAATTTCCCAGAATTTTCTTAGCATTAGAGAGGGCCCTAATAGCATATCCTTTTAGGTAACAACACATTTCTAGGCAACTAGAACGTAGCATTTGGGCAACTTAGCAGCAGATTGGAGGAGGGTGTTTCACTTATCTTTTCAGGGCTTTGCTAGCTTGCCTAGAGCAAGCCCATGTGCACTCATTCTAGCACCTTCTTGTACACCTCTTTCCTTTAATAAAATGAGTACATGACATAATTTTGGATGCAAATTTTTGATCTGATTGCTTGCTTTGGTTTCATGGTGTTTTCGTTTATTTTTCTTTTCATATTTACTGTTAATTTTCCCTTAGGTTTATTTCATAAACCAACAAAAACTGCCAACTGATCCTCATAAGCCTTTTTATCATTGAGGCCTCTATTTTTTTCAATTTCCATTATTTTTCTTCAATTTCCTCCTCACATGAAACGTGTGACTTTTCTCCTCCCTTTTCTCCTATTTTCCTTTATTTTCATAAAATAAATGCCAATGATGCCTTTTTTCCTTTCCAAAGCCTTTGCCATTGCCTTTGACAATTTCTCCTAGCCATAATAAACCAAATGAACACCCACACTAAGATCGTGGTGGTGATTCTTGAAGGTTATGGATTTTCCTACTATTATTTTATCCATGGTGGTTTGTGTAATTTTCCCATGTATTTCATTATCTTCTTGCACTCTATACCACAAGGGAAAATTTTGAATTGGTGGCAGTTCTATCAAATTCACATCTTTCAAAGTTGGAATTCTCAGGTATCTTATACCCTTCTCCGATGTTGGTTTACAACTGCTAGTATTCTAGTCATTTTTCATTATGGTTACAAGCCTTGGTCTTTTCTGCTTCAATGGGTACATGTTCGGTTCATAGAATGGAACAATAATTATCCCTTGTATTTACTGTTATGGTATCTATGATTGGTGGTTAGAGGTCATAGCCTGCAATCTTTGTCCTTGATTGTGTTGAATCTGAAGTCTTAGCCTATATTGCGAGAGTCCTGGTGTCAAGTTTGGGGAACTTGGGTATCATCACAAACTTAGTCCTTGCAATTTGGTAACCAAGGTTGCTCTTGTAGTCCTGGGTGTGTCCATCACTGTTCGCTTTTTGCATTACATCCTCTATTATGGTTTTTAGGGGATGATATTATTGTGCTTTAGTCTGGCCTTAAAAAGTTAGTGGTTCACCCTTCGGTTTCTTTTGATTAAAGTGGTTCTTCAGCATGTTTTCTATTTTTTCTCTTGATGTTGGAAGTTATGGCTCCATGACAATGAATGGTAAGTCGTCGGGGCAATTTTGGTCAAATGAGGAAAAAAACCATTGTTTTCTTGAATTTTGAATCTATGCAGTTGCAGTTGGACTCTCTGTTTCACTTAGTTCTTAAAGACAATCATGTTCATAACTACAACATCTTCTTGGGTTTGGAGGATATTAAGAGAATTCTAAGAAATGTGAGATTTAAGATCAATGAAATGGATGCACGTCTATGTCGGGTGGAAAAATCTTTGGTTTCCGATTCGAGTTTTGGGGAGCTCACAGACACTTTAGGAGACCCTACTGGAAATCCATTTGTAAGCTCTTCAGATCCTTGGATTCTTATGTCATCATATTAAATGATGACGTCTTCGGTTCCCCTGCTACTATATCATTTTTTTAGGTATGGGTGCGATACTGCATCTTTTGGGTGTATTCTTTGGACAATTATGTAAATGGAATTTTGGTAAAGATGTTATAGTTTTCACGACCTTCTCTTTGTCTATTGTCTGGTCACGGATGGACTTCTCTTTGATGTATGGTTAGTGACTTTTACTCCCTTTTGGTTAGCGAGGTGTTTGGTTGGCTCTGTGTATTTGTGGGATGGTGCATGCTTCAACTGTTATTGGTGTTTTTTCGAGGTCTTCATTTGCTTTAAGGCTCTCTGTCATGTAGTTTTAGTGGTGTTGGACAATTCTTTTGGTGGAGGTTGGCATGGCCATCTATGTGTTTCATGGTTTTGTTCTCTATGTGTTGGTGCTTCTAGTTGATGATGGGCGTGGTTATAATTTTGATGTATCCACTATTTGTAATTTTTTTAGTTGTTGTTGCCCATAATGGAGGTTGTTGTTGTTGTTACTTGTGTATTCTGAGGTGTAATAAAGGGCCTCCTATGGCCTTGGTAGACTATATGTTGTTGTTCCTTATGTAATCTTGTTTCACGCAATGAAATATGTTGTTCTTATTTACCAAAAAAATGATATTTTTTATTGAAATAAAATTGTATCATTTAAATGATTTGTTGCTAGTTTATGAATGATAGATTTTCACTTTTACTATTTTTTTAATCTTGGATTGTTACAGGAAACTAGTTTTTCTCTATTTTTTCTTTTTATTTTCTATTAGAAATTTCTTTATATTCAATATGATTTTTTTTTAGGGATTTTTCAAATTCAATGCTACGGTTCCGAGCCATTACAACAAAGTCCATCATGTCATTTGCTAGAATTGAACCTAGGTGGGGAGTATAACAATCATTCCCCCCAATCATTGGAGACAAACCCATTTGACAAAGATATGAATCTAGATATTAAGAATTAAAACCTAAATGGTATTTGCAAGAAATCTAATATCCTTTGTAATTATTGGTTACTTTCAAAGGGGTCACTTTGGATGGAGTCATGTTTTTTAATAGTATTTAGTCTGAATCAAATACATGAAACTAGAGTCTTTTTTATTTATTTTTTGGGTTTTTTTGTTTCCTTTTCTATGAGAAATATCTTTATATTCCATATGAGGAATATGAGCCTACTCAAACTCAAGACCAAGACTTGAAGCTATTACAAAAAAGCTCAACATATTACTTGTGAGAATTGAACTTGGGCGGGGATCATAACAATCATTCCCAATTGGAAAATGCATGAAACTAGATATTCGTGCTTTGATTACAATCTAAGCTCTTAAAATTAAAACTTAATTTCTTATTTTTATATATACATAACATTTTATTTATAAATATACCTATCTTAATATACCTCTATTGCAGAGTTTCATTGCTAGGCAACTACCTTGGGCCATTAAGTTCCAAGTAGCCTAGATGGTTATTAAAGTCAAATTCACTTTTTACATATGGAAGAAACATAATGATGTTGCTTTTAATTCAATGTTTTGTATCCACAATTTTTCCTAGTAGAATAATGCACTAACTTGTATCAGTTAGTACTTTCAAATGACATTGGGAGCGTTGAAATAAAGGGAGGAGATAAACCATCTCCAACAACATCTAAACTTTTGGGTTAAGACCCCTATACCAGAAGTAAGGAGTGACATTGCTCTTCACACCTTGCATCAAGTAGATGAGTCCTATAAAGGCAATAATAAGCCTCACCATTGAGCTAATTGACAAGTGTGAGAGAGACAAGAACATATGTGGCATTGGTCCCCTACCTTCACTAAGGAATGAGAAAACATTCCTAACCCAAACATCCTCCCAATGATGAATGAGACTCTCTCTAACCATCAATGAGATTTTGTGCAACCATTTGATGTCCATCTCATAATTATTGATTGGGGCCCCACCTTGGATGATCATGAAAAACCTCCATCAATGAGACTCTAGGCAACCATTTGATGTCCGTCTCATAATTATTGGCTCGGGATGTAGATTTTTACTATATAGATTCAACAGCTTATGTGATATGCTAAAACACAAGACAAGAATCTACTTTACTCTTCAGCAGAAACCAAAATTGATCGATAAAAACAATAAGCAAAAAAGGAAGAATATCAATCGCACATAACACAATATTTCTCCAAGGAAAGAAACTGCTAAAAAACCTAACTATTTATATTTCATTAACCATAATATCTAAGAAGAAAATAAAATGCTTTCTCGTCCCGAACAATTCCTGTACAGGTACAATCTATCTCTCTGCTTCCTAGGATGACTTTGGCCAACACTTAGCCAATTTACTAGCCTTCAAAGCCTCTACTTCCTTCTGAAATTACTAAGAGAATTAGCCTCTATTTAATGTGGAAATTCCCTCTCCATAACTACGCAATCCATCATAGGCCCTCCTACTGATTGCATTAACCATCTATAAAATTCAGAAAATTATACAACTAATAGTACATTATTCATGATCTCAACTAGGTCTTCCTCTCAACTGACATGCATGAGTTATTTATTAGTGAATCTTCAGTTAACTGGTGTGGTACTAGTGATGCACTAGTGCACTACAAGACCTCTACTAGTTCCTCCAATAGTTAGAACTAGTTTAACTGACTATAACTCAGTTAGACTGAGTTATCTAGTTACAACTGAAAAGAACTCAACCTGGGCACCTAAAATATAGGATCACTCTACATGACTCTAAATAAACTTCCAAATCGAATTTCCTAAGTCAATTAAGTTAATTTAAGTTAATTAACTATTACAAGTTGCTAGGAGAATATAATTTCAATTTAATTCACAATTTAATTCAAGGAAAAATTAAATTGGAATTTCTAGATGCTATTTTTAACATTTCTTGTTGCTATTTTCAACACTCCCTCTCAACAAGAGAGTAATTCAACTCTATCCTGATTCGGTACCTTTGGAATATTTTGTATGCTACACTTCTCTTTAAGTTGTCGTTGCTGCAACTTCTGGAAAAAAAATCCAACCTGAATCAATATGGTACACTTGTCACCAAAGTCTCTAACTTCTACTAGATCTTCCTCTGTCGACTAAAAACTCTACATTTATGTTGACTTTTCCTCTATGCCATCTTCACTTCTTTCAACTCTGCTCTGCGCTCCCCAATATATGACTGTTACTAGCCTCTGCTTTTGTCACTCTTATATATGACTGCATCAACTGCCCCTGATCCATCCTTCTATTGTGTACTCTGGTCTCCCATAGCAAGGTAATAATCCATGAGACAAAACCTCTTAATGGCCCCTACTCAAATTTCTACACTCTTGGGACTAATACTTCACATCACCCCACCTCTCCGTAGAGATATGGCTACATGTGCTCCATCTGTCCACTTGACCTAAAATTTCCACCTACTGGAAGTCTCTACTTGAGTGGATGCCTCCACTAGGTCTTCTATCTGTGTCTCCAATTGTGGCTGCTCCATAACTTGCTGAGGCTGCTTCTTCTCTACTTGAGTGGATCTCTCCACTCAGTCTCCTCTATGCTTCTCTAATTGTGGCTACTCCACAACTTTGTGAGACTGCTTCTGAGGCTACTTATGGGGCTACACGTTGAGAGGTAATTCATGCTTCTTCTCAACCACCAAGTCTCTAACCTTTTCCTTGCTCCTCAAGGCTTTGCATGCAATCTTGTACCTCAAGTGCATACAGTTTTTGACTCGCACATCGTTCTGTTTCACTTGTCTTGTGGTGATGTGTCTAAGGAAAACCTTTCCTTTGCTAAAAACCACATCGTAACCACGATCTTCCAATACCACGATGGAAACAAGATTATTTTTTAGTCTTGAAACATACATCACATCTGTGATTCTGAGAGGGGAGTTAGATTCCCTCTGAAAGGTAATTGTACCAATGTCGATCATTTTGTACCTCCCATAATCTCCAAACTCTATGTTATGCTTGAGGTCTTTTTCCTCAAAGTCATTGAAGAGATCTCTATTCCTTGTTATATGGAACGAGACACTATTGTTGAGATACCACATGCTTCCCATTACAGTAATGACCATGCATGCAATGAGAGTGAAATCAAGTTTGAATTGTGAAGCTAGAGCTTCACCCACTATTGTTATTGCATGCTCCTTCTTACTTACTTTCTTTTGTGGGAAATTTGTGGCATAGTGCCCATACTCGTGATGGTGAAAACACATGATGTTCAACAAGTCCTTCTTCTTGCCACTAGCCTCGCCTTGGGACTTATTTCCCCTAGCTTCCTTTTTTTCTCACTAATGCAAACCCACTTCTTTGGAAGAGATCCCATCTCCGGTGTTCCACGGAATCTCTTCCTGTACCAAATTTGACTATAGCCACTCCCAAACTGGTAGATTGTGCCTCCCATTAATAGAGTCCTGGTAATTATTCCATCTCTTAGGAAGTCCTAGAAGAGATAGGCTCACCATATCATCTTTGAAAATAGTAATCCCAACACTTCTAAGCTTATCCTGACAATGGTTGAACTTGGTAAAGTAATTCAGAATTGAGTCACCCTTCTCCATCTTGATCTTTCTGAGTTTGTTCTTCAGTGCCAACTTCCTATGGTCACTGCTATTTTGAAAGAGGTTTGTCAATGCCTTCCACATTGAGTATGGAGTATTCTTGCCATGGAGACTTGAGACAATGTGGTTTCGAACTCCTTCCAGGATAATCCTTCTCACTTTTTCCACACTTTCTCCATTTAGCCAGATCTTTAGCATCCGATATTGGACGCTTAGGAATGTCATGATCTATGAATTCCTTGAGGCCATTGTCTTCCAACACTACCTCCATCCTGTCCTTCCAAGCTATGTAATTCGAGTTACCCTCCAAGGCATACTCGAGTTGCAAACCGTAGAAAGCCACATTGTTGATTCTGAAGTATGAACTTGCAAATTCGATTTCACCTACACAACAAACTTGAATTCTCCTCATTTATTCCGTCTTCAGCTCCGATACCATGTATATTTATACTATATAGATTTAACAACTTATGTGATATGCTAAAACACAAGACAAGAATCTACTCTATTCTTAAGTGGAAACCAAAGTTGATCGATGAAAACAATAAATAGAAAAGGAAGAATATCAATCGCACATAAGATAATATTTCTTTGGGGAAAGCAACTGCTAAAAACCCTGATTATATATATTGCATTAACCAGAAGATCTAAGAAGAAAATACAATGCTTATTCATCCTGAAAAATTCTTGCACAAGTACAATCTATCTCTCTACTCCCTAAGCTAACTCTAACCAACACTTAACCAATTTACTAGCCTTCGAAGCTCCTACTTCTTTGCACAATCCCTAAGAGAATTAGCCTATATTTAATGTGGAAATTACCTCTCCATAAGTGTGCAATCCATCATAGGCCCTCCTACTAATTGCATGCACCATCTGTAAAATTCAAAAAAATTATACAAATGATAGTACACTGTCCATGAATTCTAATCTCAATTAGGTCTTCCTTTGAACTGACATGCATGAGTTATTTATGAGTGAATGTTCAGTTAGCTAGCGTGCTACTGGTGCACTACTCCACTATCAGACCTCTACTAATTCGTCCAATAGTTAGAACTAGTTTAAGTGACTATAACTCAGTTAGACTGAGTTGTCTAATTACAATTGAAAAAAATTCAAAATGTCTCTAAAATTTAGGGATCACTCTACATGACTCTAGATAGACTTCCAACTAGAATTTTCTAAGTTAATTAAGTCAATTTAACTTAATTGACTATTACAAGTTGCTATGAGAAAATAATTTTGATTTAATTCAATGACAAATTAAATTGAAATCTCTAGATACTATTTGTAACATTTCTTGTTGCTATTTTCAATAGAAACCCTACTTTAAATGATCATGAAAAACCCCCTTTATCTATAATATAATTTACTTCTTAACTTAATTATATTAATTCAAATTGCTGTACTTTATTTTTTGTGATTCTATTTCTATGAAGTTTAAATTTCTAAATAATACAATTATAAATTTTAATTTAATCTAACTCTTAATATTTCAAATATATTTTGATGGTACACTTTTTTTAATTAAAACTTTCCATAGAGTAGAAATATAAATAATAATAATAAAAAGTTCAAACTAATCTCACGCAAATCCCTTGTTTCCATTTTCATCTAAAAATTTCCCCATTATAAATTCCACACGCTGCAGAAATTTCCGTATTAAAATAATAATTAAGTTGAACTCATTTCATACGTCATGTGGATGGGTTTTTTGGGTTGGTTTTCAATTGTTTATTCCGCAATGTAATGATGGCTCTTTCCTTATCCAGCGAAATCATTAAGAAAATAAAAAAATCCCAGAGCGGGTCTTGCTTTATTCTACTCTTAAATTGCTCCGAAGATTTGGACATTAAAATGTGGTTTAGTGTTGAAAATGCATGTCCTTAAGCGATTTCAATAACAACTCTTATGATTTCTTGTTCATTGATCTTCGACTCAAAGTTTGTGCTTTCCTATTCTTTTTTAAGGCGGCCGAACATCTGTAAAAGCCGCTCTTTTCCAAAATACAATTCCACATTTGGGTCATAGAGTTGTTATCATGACTTCAAAGTGTTTTCAAGTTCTAACCTAAGTGCATATAACTCCACGCTTCTATATAAACATAACGTCAAACGGCTGCAACAGCTGCTATAGGTTGTCGCATAAGATCGTGTACATTCCACTGAATTGGCATCCAGGTGCATTTCAATGGACGTGACCTGCCATCAGATAGAGCATTTGTAGCCACATATGACCACTTGATTTTACTCGGCCCCTGTCACCTTGGCTGCCATCTTCTTCAGCGTACCACTTCATTTTACTCAGGCTCTGTCACCTTGGCTTCCATTCGTTTGCCCCACCTTGAGGTCTAACCAGGGCAGTCCATGTCTTCATAAGCACCACTACCAACAAATAGATCAAGAGAAAGGATATGTCTTAAAGCTTTGCACGGCAGAACGATACCACATACATGAATCTCCAGCTTACAATAATTTCTTCAAACGCACCATGCTAAATATCATCTACGCTTGTAACTACCAAAATCTGAGCTGCAGTACTGATAATGCAAAGATCACAGTGGTCTGGCAAGTTTAGTGACTCTGTTCATAGAAAACAAACTGCCACTAACCCTCTGATGCCATTAGGTAGCTACGGGATGCCCGATTATCTTCATCATCTTCTGCATCCCATAGGAAATGAGCATAGGATGCAAGAACATTCCTGCAGAATAGAGCCAACAGTGAGATAACATCAGTTAAATGGTTGCATATATTAAAATCCCTGAATCAATCCACTTTTAACATCAGTCAAAATGGCTGCATATATTAAAATCCCTCCTTTTTTACCTGACTTATGATTAAATTTGTATGTTTTAGAATCATCATAATGACAACCCACCAGATCCTATCTAGCCATCATCCCTAGACTTGGACTAGAATGACTGGAAATAGCAGGCATCATCTCAACATCAATGTCTAAGTAGGATCAAATGCAATGAAAGTAACAAGCTAAAGAGAGAGCGCAAAAGCTTACACATAAATGTATACATAATTGGATAAAACCGGTAAGGAGATAGGAAAGATACTCACCAGTCATACGGAGCAGCCTCAACAGCTTGATCAAAGTAAGTTTGTGCACGAGGTGCATCTTTATGAACGTCCCATATAATATTGGCATAATTAGAGAGGGCATCCTCATCACCCGGACTGGCTACTATGGCCCTCCCATAATATTCCTCAGCTTTTTCCACATCGTGCTAGACCTAAATAACACAAAGCCTCCAGATTAAAAATTGTGATGTACGAATATACATTTTATAAATTGAGTGTTTTTAATATATATTAAGAGATATATGATATGCAGTCAACAACACTAAGATGATTAGTTATAAACAGCATAAACGCAGTTCAGATTCCTCAATACTAACCATACATAATTGGATAAAACCGGTAAGGAGATAGGAAAGATACTCACCAGTCATACGGAGCAGCCTCAACAGCTTGATCAAAGTAAGTTTGTGCACGAGGTGCATCTTTATGAACGTCCCATATAATATTGGCATAATTAGAGAGGGCATCCTCATCACCCGGACTGGCTACTATGGCCCTCCCATAATATTCCTCAGCTTTTTCCACATCGTGCTAGACCTAAATAACACAAAGCCTCCAGATTAAAAATTGTGATGTACGAATATACATTTTATAAATTGAGTGTTTTTAATATATATTAAGAGATATATGATATGCAGTCAACAACACTAAGATGATTAGTTATAAACAGCATAAACGCAGTTCAGATTCCTCAATACTAACCTCCTGCAGCAAGCTCGCATAATTCGTTAACAGAAGTGGGTTGTCAGGATCTGCCCGCAGCATTTTCTTATAGTATGCGTCTGTGTTATTGGAATCTGATCCAGACCCGTCTCCTCCGCCTCCGTACCGAACTCCACCTCCAAATCCTCCATTAACGGAACCTGTCGAAGTTTTAGTCTCAAGATCAACCCTATCGCACGCCAAAGCCACTCCAGTGCTTTCAAATATCCCGTCACTCATCAAATCATCATTCCTCCTTCCGGAGAGAAAAGACCCTTCACCTGCATGGACTCCAATTGCTGCCATGTCTTTCCCTCGAAATTCCTCCTGTGGGTCACCGTTGCTTTGAAGCCCAATGGACATTTGAGTATCAGAATCCTCAAATTCATCTTTGAGAACCTCATCCAATACAACATTGCTCACAAAATTTTCTGTAGAGAGCTTTCTACAGAGTTCCAAAGTACCAGACCTTAACCCCAGCCTCCTTAGACTGCCATTCGATAAGGAGTTATGAAAATCAACTCCAGACAGCGTCCTTTCGCATATGTGGTGTACATCGTGATGAAACAACTGACCATCACCATTACCAGTAGCGTGCAATTGGGTCAGCTGAACAGATCTGCGCAAATTCAATTTTGATTGTGGTTGAAGTCCAAAGAGGGAATTCAGCCCGTGAGGAGAACTGCGGAGTAACATAATGGCATTAACGCCTAAGAGAGCTACCTCCAAATTTCTGGTAAGAGTTCAGTACCATGTTCGTGCACTGAGAGGCACAGACTGAGTAGATATATAAGGCTGACATAAGACGAGTTAAAATATGAAGCCGGGTTGAAAGTATGTTAATCGCGGTTAAAGTATTTTCTGTCACGTAGTGGAGTGAGGTGGGATAAAGGTGTCCACTTCCACCTGTCGGGAAGTGAGGCATGAACTAGATTGTCGATGGGAATTGTTTACCAGGGGCGCCCGCCGGCGTGGTTGGTTTTCCCAATTTAGATTATGCGTTGGACATTGAATCTGAACGGGCAACAAGGAATGAATTAGATTCGCGATGTGAATGGTTTACCAGGCGCGCCGGCCGGGTTTTCAAAACCTAATGAGCGGTTGTACGGGTAAGAGAGAGATACGGGCAGGCCACAGGAGTTGGGTTTGGCGTTTTGTTGAAGTATGTATGGACTGCGTGTAACAAAGGTTTGGAGTATTGACGACTTATATACTTGTGTTATACGAGCTTTCGCATGCGTTTCATTTTGAACCCCTTGTTACTGAGGATTATATCCCTTGGTTTCGCGTCATTCAAACGCTTGATTTGTTTTAAGCGTTTGCCAAAACAAATTAAGAGAGGTATGGTTGAATGAACGTGAGCCTCTATTAAAAAAAAAAAGCATAAAGTTCAATGTAGGTAAATGAAAATTGAGTTTGTTTTGTTTTTTTTCTCTACGGCTTTTTTCCATTAAAAAAAAGTGTATAAAAAATGTCATTTTTCTCAAAATCTCTTATAAGTGCTTCTTCAACAACAACAAAAACAAGAGATCATATACCGTAATTTTTAAAACTATTCTATTTTAGTTTATATTTTTAAGTTCTGTAGAGATTTACTTATATTCAGAAAAAATATAGTTCTAACTGAGATATATAGCTCATGCCTTTCTTGGATAGGAGATCCATGACCTGGTTTTGTTCCCTATATATGTGCCCAAAGGAAATAGACTCGAAAAAACTCACCAGATTTCAAATACGACGCATCCAGTTTAATAGAATGTGAGGATTGAACTGTGATTGATCCTTAACCCATTCAAAAATGCCTTTTGCATCTCTATGGATGTGAAGTGTCTCTAGCCCCAACCATCTAGAGCATATCAGAACCCCCCATAATGTTATAGTTTAAACCCTTACGTTTGTACCTCTATCACCCTCCCACCAGAAGTGATAATATATGCTAAGTTCTAACACACTAAATGCTTCGCAGCCACAGTGCTTTTACTAATAAGCACCGTCAAAAACCTGTCGACATATCTTTCCAAATGTCTTTAAACACGAACTATCTCTTTTTATTATGCTTCTTCATTGACCCTATTTTTGAAAAATATGTTGTCACCTTAACGATAACAACTCTAACGTTAGCATCTGTCTTATCAAACAATGGAGAGTTACTGCTTCTCCAAACGGACCAAATGGTTTAAAAAGGAAGGGATTTATATTTCTTTTGGGAAAGAAACCAAGAAGATAGACAAGGCTCCAGAGATTGTAACTCTCGAACCTCTATGATGTTTAATGCATCCATTACACCTTCCCACACCCCCACTGCAAATGGACATCTCAATAAAAGGTGACAAACATCCTTAGACCCCTATTTACACATGGTGCATGTACTTGGACCAAAGAAACATCTACGAAGTAGGTTGTTCCACGTCAAGATTCTATTGTGTAGCACCAACCAAGAAAAACATAAGATTTTTCTTGGAACCTCCCAATTCCACACATGTTGAAACCACTTAAATTTTTCTTATGGCACCTCCGCCTTAGGAAGCCTACTGTATATTTCCTGAGCAACTGCTTGCCCCTTGTTCAGTTTCCCGTCCCTAACCATCTTATCCCCATTTGCATTGATATGAATACCAACAACACATAACTGTGACAAATATTCTTCCCTTTCAATAGCAAGGCCCCCCATTACACCCAGATCATCTGCCTTATACCAATGTTAGAAGAAATTTCCATGACTCTGAGCACGATAAATCTGATTAAGATAGAAAAAACCTTTGTCGTGAAGAAAGTTTAGAAGGAGTACTCATAAGGAATGATTCCCACAGAGACCCTTTAGTGCGTCTAATCCAATCTCAATCTGTGTATTGTCACCAATGTCCCACTTAAGAAACCCAAGCAGCCATGGGATGTTTTTCATCATATTACACCAAATGTGAGAGGAGCCTGTTTCATATGTTGCTCGTCCCCTTATCCATTTAGTAAAACAACCCCCCTTCATATATTTTTCTCTGTTGATCTGTGCCCAAATGCTACTACCCTCTGTCGCCCTCTAATGATTTTTTATAAGTAGGGATCTGTTAAAAGAAAATAAGTCCAAAATGCCCCAATCTCCATCAAAGACCAGACATGCAATCATGTTCCATTTAACTAGATGCATCTTGCCCTTTTGTAGTTGATCAACCCATATGGACCTAGCCATAGTAGACTAGATCCTATGGATAATCTCCTCAGGAGGTTGAAACAAGTGCAAACTGATTTAATTAGAGTTATGCAACCCCCTATAGATAACCATATGTGTGTCCATCCAACCAACCTCTTATCGAATCTATATAACAACCACTTCTAGTCCTTAATACCAGATCTATTCGGTTATAATCTAAACCCCAAGTATGTGAACCCCTCCTCGATATGACAGGATTAATCTCAAAAAGTTTACAGATGTCAATAATTATCACATCCTCTGGTTCCCCAAAAATCAGAATAGGCTTCGGTTTGAGTTGAGATGAGAGGAATGTGGAAAGGGAAGATAGGTTCTACTCCTCAAAGGACTTCCATTACATAGTGTTGCAAATGAGGCCAGATCGTTATACACAAGCAATCTTCCACCCTTAAAATATGGAAGGGAGCATGAGGTGAAGACCCTACTTGCGATATTATAATGGCATTGTAACCGAGGCCACAATTTTGTCTGGAAAGTTATTTTTTGCCAGAATTTGTCCATTTCTTCAAAAAACCTATCCATAGGAGCATTTAACTTTTTTTATGGTGGAAATGGATTCAGCACCATAAAAACCTCCTGGGCACCTAAAATACTAAAACTTGACAGCTGTAACCCAAATTTCCCAAAATATCTACAAGATTTTGGTCAAAATCTTGCCAGAATTTCCACTATTTTTGAAGCAAAATTGCAGATCATTAAACTATTTTGATTATAATTTATGTTTTTCCAAACTTCAACCTAAACGCAATGAAGATGTGAAGTGAGAATTATGCATTTACTAAAAGTAGTAATATGAATGATAAAATATCATTAGTAAACAAACTATGTTGGACTATGATTTGACAAGATCTAAAGTAAAGGACTTGAATGAAATCGAATATGTGACATAGTATAACTCATCATTAGTGAGTGATAGGATATCATTAGTGAACAAACTATGTGGACTATGATTTGACAAGCTCTAAAGTAAAGGACTTGAATGAAAGTGGATATGTGACATAGTATAACTCATCATTAGTGAGTGATAGATGCTACACATTTTTGAATTTTAAAGTGACTATCCACTTAGTTTATATATATAAGCTAATGTAGGTTGATTTATGGTTGTTATTTAAAGAAAAACCAAGTCACAACTAATTATTTAGTTGGTGGTCTATAATGGGGTAAGAATGTCTTAGGACATACTCCAAGCCTCTACACACATATAATTATAATTATAATTATATGTGGTAAAATTTACTATAATTTTGTGCCTGTTAATGATAATTATTATTTAAAAAAAACCATATCATTTATATGATTTAATATTATGTTTGGAAGAAAGATTTTTCATTTTTATGAGGATATTTTTGGATGTTTTGAATTGGTTTTTTTAATTGAATTATTTTTATAATTCATTATTAATAAATAAATAAATAAAAATAAAATAAAAATAAAAATTTAACCTATTTAGGTAAAAGTTAATTATTCTTTATATTTTAGTAGAAATAATTGTACTTTTATTTATAACATTTTAACCAATTTTTTTTTTGTTATGAAAATTATATTAATGAGGAAAAACTCAATACAAAAACTTTTGCAACAGGTTTATCACATGACTTGCAAAAATTAAAATGGGGGAAGATAACATCATTCCTCATAAATCATTTTCTAAAACTTACCCAATTACCATACACATAAAACAAATATTCTTACTTTGATTACAATCTAATCTTTTCTTTACAAAAATTAAAAATTAATCTTTATCTTTATTATATGATTAATATTTAATTTATAATTTTTAATATTATATAAAGACTATCTTCCCTATTATTACACCGTAAGGCGTTTCCCTCTGAAATCAACTATCCTAACTGTTTTCGTGTGATAACCTGTGCCATTAGATATTTTGTTAGACGATTAGGTTAAGATGATCTGTTGATTTGAATTGGATGACGGTTGCTAGCTTTCCCAATGGCACAAACTACTCTGGCTTGTGAGTCAAACGTGTTTATGTTTTGTTGTGGATAGTTAATCCGTTGCCACTACTCTGGAGATGGCTCGGTTCCATGCGGTTGGACTCCTCACCATCATGGCCAGCGACAAATCTGCAGGCAATTTCACTGCTCGAATTCGAGCGGAGAGCCTGGTCGAGCATTGATGGATTTTTCTACAGCGTAGCAGCGAGAGGAGCAGGCTCAAATATTTCTGTTGGAAATCGGCCCTCCATGGTGCCCATTTCCCACCTCCAGAACACAGCACCATATGATAAGTAGCTCAGCAAATTTCCAAGCTAAATTTTCTCTGCCATTGCGCTTTCCTTGAGTTGTTTCTACTATATTATGTAACACAAATTTCATGTTATCATTATAAAGTAAGTACATTCTAGTTGTATATTGTCAACGATATTCCTAGCTTGTTGAATTTTCTTTCTAATGCATGTGTGGAGTTATAATATAAAATGTACTGGCCTATTTTTCATTCTTCATATACTAATGAAATTTAGAGTCACAACTTTTCCAATTATCTAATTGTGGATGCAGAAGTGGGTTTGCATTTGAATAAGGAGAACCAGATAGTTGAAGCTTCTGATCATGGAGGAATGCACCCTAACATTATTAAGGAGAACTGGTTGTGTGAGCTTGAAGAGCCCAAGAAAGGTTATGGTAGTTTAGACGAATATCATGTAACGAGGATACTCTAGGAACACGACCAGAAGGAATTTCAAATGCAAATTTTCTCTCATACAGTACCCATGAATTGAATCCCTTGTGTATCCGCCTCCCTAGGTATGATGGCCAATCATGAGAGCTCCATTTCTTTAACTACCTTATCTCAAAATATAGTTGCGCATGAAAATTATGTTTACGATATCAAATAACTAATAAAATCAACAACAACTATAGAAAACTTCGGTAAACAATCAAGAAGCTAATTGGCTAGATGACTCGTTTTGACTAGATTCTCATAATTGCAGTTTCCAATATGGGGGACTGATTTGATTTAGAAGGTAAAGATATAGTTTCTACATTTTGATCCCCTAATTAGCTATAAAAAGGTATAAAATATAAACTGATTCTCAGCGGATTGAATCCACCATTACACTGATTTTTTTTGACTTTACAACTTCCTTTTATTAGATAACCAATCTAACAGAATATATTTGATATTTGCTAATTGCTCATTGCCCGCAGGTCGTATTATACTGTACACAATATTCCAATGACTTTCTCCATTGTTTGGCATTAGAGAAGGCAGTTTCTGGTGCACCAAGACCGATAACAGAGAAGCGTCACACATTTGTTTTTATTCACTGTAGCAAAAGCTCCATTAACCTAACACCCTACGAGATTGTAGTATATTTATATCTATTGAATTGAAAAAAACAAAGTCGATATCTAACATTTTGTATATTAACTACAAAGCATTCTGCCTCTCATCAATTTTGATTTAAAAAAAAAACATATTAGTTATTGAACTTCTGTTCAAGTTGAGATTTGGGTTCTGAAGTATAGAGTGATGGAGTGAGGCTTTGTATAATAAATTTTTAAGGCGACATATCACATAGCTACACATAGCTATAGGATGACAATACTAGAAAATACCCAAATTAATATTCAAGTTGGTCAAGAATCCTTGTTCCTGAAGTTTTAGAAAATACTAGAAAATACCCAAATTAATATTTAAGTTGGCCGATCCTGAAACCCTCAACCTTATTAAAATGTGTGTATCCTTTACTTTCTTTTCCTACAATGGTATTTTCTATGAACACTCAACTTTATTAAAACGTGTGTATCCTCTACCTTCTTTTCCTACAATGGTATTTTCTATGAACACCTCAACTTTATTAAAATGTGTGTATCCTCTACCTTCTTTTCCTACAATGGTATTTTCTATGAACACACAGAAAGAATGACAATGGGATGTAATGATTTTTTATATGTCATGATTCTTCTTGAATTTGACAATGGGATCTAATTATTTTTTATATGTCATGATTATTCTTGAATTTATGCCTACTTTCTTTTCCTACAATGGTATTTTCTATGAACACGCAGAAAGAATGACAATGGGATCTAATGATTTTTTATATGTCATGATTCTTCTTGAATTTGACAATGGGATCTAATGATTTTTTGTATGTCATGATTTTTCTTGAATTTATGCCTTATGGCATTTCCTTTAACATCTGATGCAAATGCTAGTTATAATTTTTTTTAAATTTATATAGTGTAAACCCGTGAGCTTTTCCAAAAATTCTGATTGGAAAACATTTTATCTTTTAATAAAAAACTTCATCAAAATTATTTAATTTTCTTAATTCATTAAATTAATATTATTTAGTTTTTCTTATTATTATGTTTTTAATAAAAAATTTAAAATAATTATATTTTGGATTTATTATTTAGAGTATTATTAGCATACCAGCAATAATTTATTTTTTATGATTTTTTTAATATTTTTTTGAATGGAAAAATTCTTAAAAAAATTGGGGGAAAAAAAAAATTTTATTTTTTTCTACACATAATGTAAAAAAATAATTAAAATATGTAATTTTTTTTTATCTTGATTAACAAAAACAAAATATTTAATTTGATATTTTCCTTATAATAAAAATTAATTATAATAATTTAAATTAATATTAATTCCATTTAATAGACCTAACTTAATACCAATAATATTCTATTTTTATATTTAATATTATAATTTTAATTATTATGGAAAATAATAGAACAAACTATTAATAGTTTAATCTGTTGATTTGCTTATCCGGGAGTGACAAAGACTGATGGGCAATCCGTTATCTCTATTAGTTATTTTTAGGATACTTAATGTTATCAATTTATATGATTATTTGTATATTGCATATACACATGTATAAGAAAGGGAAAAGAATGCCATTGGGCATAACAGGTTTATACATTGTTAACTCTCTATATATATATTATATATATAAAATAAAACTATGTGATTGGAATGATATGATATGATTTCACAAAGGGTATATTTTCACTTTGGTTGGATGTTTTTTTTTATAATTTTAAGTTTTATTATAAGCTTAAAAGGTAATTTATATTAATAGGGAAATAGAGTTATAAATTTAAACATTGAGGTTCCATCATCTTGCTAAGGGCCCAAATGTTAGATCAATTTGGGTTCAAGCGTCAGATCTCCACCATGCTATCCCTAATATAACAATATGTCCCTCGAATCTGAGAAAAACTCTTTGCAACTTGTTAGGACTTACTTGGTTAGCTACTAGTTGGTTTTGTTTATGTGATTTGGATTTCTTTGAGTGGCTCCATCAACACTGATGGCTAGAAGAAGGCCAGTAACTAAGATGTCAATGGAGACTTGACTCAATGTTGGTTGTATCTCTTGAGGGTAAAAAAGGCACTAGAGGCTTATGACTTAGCTCAAGAAGGCCCCGAATCAACTAGCACAGTGGATAGAAACTTGCATGAGCTACTCCACACTCTTGGAAAATAGAGATGGCATGATCCTAACAAAGGCATGGGAGTCCTCTCACCATATTCTTTGTACGCTTAGATCTCAAGTTGCCCACTTCTATCAAGCTTGTCATGTGCCCAGGATAAGTTTACTATTGCAAATCTATACAATTTCTCGATCTTGGTGAAACCAATATCAAAGGAATCCTTTTGTTTGCAGGTTACGAACTCAGATATTGTCTCCTCTATTATGATGAGGATACAGGATAAGCTGTAAATCCATCATGGTTTTTTTTGAGTTTTTCATGAAGGTCGACAGCTTCAGGATCAAAAACCCCTCAAAG
>APFE030353264.1:31354-65227 GCA_000404065.3 Pinus taeda
AACAATTGGAAGAAAAAAGAGTAAAAGGGCTTTGTTACAGTTGTGATAACAAATACATTAAAGTTCATAAGTGTGCTGAGAATAAATTATTTTACATAGATTGTGAAGAGGAGGAAGAAAAGGAACAAGAAACGTCAAAATAAGAGGATATACCCCAAGAACAAACCCTACATAAAGAAGAAATGAATCCAACCATATATTGTAATGCATTGGCCAAAATTACCACTCCTCAAACTATCAAGATAGAAGGACATATCAAGAAGAAAAAAGGTAATATTGTTGATTGATTTGGGTAGTACCCATAATTTTATTCATTGTAAGATAGCCAAAGAATTGAATTTCTTCCTATATCCACCACCAGAGTGTCAAGTAATGGTTTCAAGTGGAGGAACCATAAATTTCTCTCGAAAGTGCCATAATATCAAGCTATCCATGGGACAATACGTATTGAATATGTCAATGATTTCCATTCCAATGGGGGGTGCTAATGTTGTACTAGGAGTCCAATGGCTACAATCCTTGGGTAAAATAGCTTTAAATTTTCATGAAATTTTCTTTGAAATGAAAGGAAGTTGAATTGAGGGGTATCACAGGGAAACTAGGAAAGATAATAAGCTCTAACGGAATGACAAAGCTTCTAAATAAAGAACAACAAGGCGTAATTGCATAATTATGTTCGCTAGAGGTTCCCACATCAAAATCATCTATTTCTCCAAATCTCCAAAAAGTCTTGGACAATCATTCCAAGGTATTTGAGACTCCCAAAGGTCTCCTACATATTCGTTATCATGATCATGCTATTCATTTTATTCCAGGAAGTGTTCCTCCAAATATCAGGCCTTACAGGTATCCCTATGCCCAAAAGAGTGAAATTGAACATATGGTTGCAGAAATGCTAGGGGCTGGTATAATTCAACCTAGTCAAAGTTCTTTCTCTGCTCCAATAGTATTGGTGCACAAGAAGGATGGGTCATGGAGCATGTGTCCCAATTATAGGGAGCTCAACAAGCTCACTATTAAAAATAAATTTCCCATTCCTATCATTGATGAATTATTGGATGAATTGCATGAATCGATTTACTTCACCAAGTTGGATCTTCATTCAGGATATCATCAAATTAGAATGAAGACTCAAGACATTACAAAAACAACATTTAGAACTCATAAGTCATTATGAATTTTTGGTCATGCCTTTTGGCCTTACCAATGCACCTTCTACATTTCAAGGATTGATGAATTCCACTTTCAAGCCCTTCCTTATAAAATTTGTTTTAGTATTTTTTGATGATATAATAATCTACAACAAGTCTTTGAAGGATCATGTTCAACATGTTGACAGGGTGCTCAAACTATTGGAGGAGAAACAATTATATGCAAAAAGATCCAAATGTTTCTTTGGAGTACAAGAGGTGGAATATCCAGGTCATATTTTATCTCATGAAGGTGTGAAGGTAGACCCTAGCAAAATTAAAGCCATTAAGGGATGGAAAATTCCCACATCCATAAAGCATCTGCGAGGATTTCTCGAGTTGAGAGGGTATTATCGCAAGTTTGTTAATAATTATGGACGAATAGCAGCACCTCTAACAACATTATTGAAGAAAGATGCATTCTCATGGACTCCAAAAGCAACGAAGGCCTTTAAACATCTTAAAGAGGTAATGTGCCAAGCACTGGTCTTAGCTACGTTGAACTTCACAAAAACCTTTATTGTGGAATGTGATGCCTCAGGAAATGGAATTGGTGTTGTTTTAATGCAAGAAGAAAGACCCATTGCTTTCGAAAGTCATCTAATCAAAGGAAAGTATTTACACAAAGCTATTTATGAGAAGGAAAGTTGGCAATACTACATGCACTTAAGAAATGGTGACCCTACCTAATGGGAAGACACTTAAAGGTAAAAATGGATCATGATAGCCTTAAATACTTTTTCGAACAAAGATTATCTTCAGAAGAGTAGCAAAAATGGGTCACAAACATGTTGGGTTATGACTTTTAGATCATTTACAAAAAAGGGAATCAAAATGTTGAGGCGGATGCACTCTCAAGAAAGAATGAGGATGTGGAAGCATTGCTTTGTGTCATTTCTATTATCCAACTAGATTGGATAAATGAAGCAAGGTATGAATGTAAGAATGAAGAAGAAGTGTGGGCACACATTCAAAAGCTACAATAATATCCCAGTACATCTGATACATTTAGCTGGAAAAATGATTCATTATGGTACAAAGATCGCTTATACCTATGTAAGAATTCCCAACTCAAACACAAGATTCTTATGGAATTGCACACCTCTCCCTTAGGAGGGCATTCAGGATTTTTAAAAACTTACCACAAGTTTAAGAAGGAATTTTTTTGGGATGGCCTTAAATTAGATATTCAAAAATTTGTGGCAAAATGTTTGGTTTGCAAAAAAATTAAAGTTGAAACAATTAAGACCCCAGGTCTATTACAACTTGTATCCATTCCAAGCCAACGTTGGGAGGAGGTTTCAATGGATTTTATCACAGGCTTACCCAAGTCTGAAGGAAAGAGTATCATCATGGTGGTAGTTGATAGACTTACCAAGTATGCACACTTTTGTGCATTATCACATCCATTTAAAGCCAATATGGTTTCTACTGCATTTATGGAAACAATTCAAAAGCTACATGGAAACCCAAAGATTATTATAAGTGACAAAGATCCCATTTTCACCGGAAATTTTTGGACATAATTATTTTCCTGTCTTGGTACTTAGTTAGCTCATAGTTCATCTTATCATCCTCAATTTGATGGGCAAACTAAGATAGTAAACCAATGTTTGGATGGACATTTTTCGTTGCTTTGTATCTAATAAACATACACAATGGGTCAAATGGTTGCCTATGGTTAAATGGTGGTATAACACTTCCTTCCATACTACAACAAAAATGACCCCATTTATGGAACTTTATGGATATCATCCACCATCCATCACATCATATTTAAGAGAAAATTCTAAGGTTCAAGCAGTGGAAGATCACATCGAGCATCAACAACAAGTTCTCCAACTCTTAAAGGATAACCTCACTTTGATGCAGAATAGAGTGAAACAACAGGCACATCAACATCGTAGGGAACATCGTAGGGAAATAAGTTTTGATGTAGGTCACTAGGTATTCCTACAACTACAACCATATAAACAAATGCCCCTCAAGCAAGCTAAGAAGGATAATAAATTATCACCAAAGTATTATGGTCTATACAAGGTGTTGCAAAAGATTGGTACTATGGCATACAAATTGGAGCTTCTTGCAGGTTCTCAAGTGCACCTAGTTTTCCACGTTTCATGCTTAAAGAAGGTTTCAGGTGATAAGCTCCCAATTCAAACAATATTACCAGAACTTGACGAGGAAGGAAAAATCATATTGGAACCTGAAGCAGTCACAGAAACAAGAACTTGACAACTACGAAATAGATCAATTTCAGAGTATCTCATTAAGTGGAAGAACTTACCCGCTGAAGATTCCACATGGGAGGATGATAATTTTATACAAAAGCATCTAGAACTACTCAAGCATTGAGGAAAACAATTTTTTGAAGGAGAGGGGCATCTTAGGTACCTATAATACTAGCGATTCCCCCATTACTATTGTCATTGTAGCGCTTATTGTTATTATTGTGCCCCTATTGTCCCCATACTGTTATTATTGTGCCACATAGAAGCCACTATTTTTATTGTTGTGCCCTTATATGATTATTGTTATGGTGGCTTTGATTATATTTTGACCCCTTAGACTCCTATATATAGAAAGTGTTGGGGGTGGAGCCTCATTATCTTCTTTATTTAGAGGTATCACCGCATTGGACTCCAGTTCGTAATGTTGCGGCAACGCCACCCGTAATATTTGCACTACAAGGGGGGTCCGGGGGGGCGGCTGCAATCTTTGGGAGCCCCCCCCCCCAGCAGGGGATCAGGGGTAGCGCCCCCGAAGCTAAAAATAGATGTAAAATTGCCTTGGAAAATGTTGTAAATTCGTAGTCAACTTGGGTCATTCATTAGGCGAAGATCTGATGGTAGAAATTATGTTTCATTTATGGTTTTTTGCCCTAGAAGCCAACCCCTCACTATATATGAGGGAATTGTATTATGTCTATGTAGATCTGTATTTTGAGTGAGAAAGAGAGAGGAGATTGTGTGAGAGCAAAGAGGGAATTACATTGGATCTGTTGTAGGTTGTATCTCTTTAGTTTGTTGAATAATATAAAAGGAAGGACTAGTTCTTTCTCCATGGACATAGCCCAAATTGGGTGAACCACCTATATCTACGTCTCTCTTGTTTTATGTGTTTTCCATGTTTATATTTCTATAATATATATTTTATGTGTTCCATTGCTTTGTAATATATAATTTTCTAACAGAAAGGAGGTTTTGTCATTTGTATCATCCAAGAATCGTTCATTTGTGTAATGTAAACGAGGTTTCCCCCTCGAAGAGGTTTATTTTGAAGTCGTTGATCTATCTTTTCTATCTTTTTGTGAGATGGTTTCATAACATACAACTATTTTATTGTAGAATTAGAGCCCACATAGAGTGTTGGGGCGAGTTACACCAAAAGAGGCCTTTACAGGAAAGAAATAGGATGTGTCACATTTCCATTAATTTTACAGCCTAGTGTATTGCCATGTACCAACAGAGAAGAGTTCAAAGTTGGAGCCCATAATGGAGAATGGCATCTTCATGGGCTACAGTGAGACAATTAAGGCACACATGTTATACGTACAACCACTCAAGATGACAATCATCAGGAGATATGTGAATTTTCAGGAATGAAGTGGTTTGAGGAAGTCCTTAAAGCATGAGTATGCTGCAACAGAGGAGGAGGACTAACAAGCTCCAAAGAAGAAGGCTCAACCAACACCTCAAACGTACACATTGATGGGCAGAACAAGCAACATGGGGATGAAGGGGACACAGATGTAGAGAAGAGAATGGAGCCTACTTAGGTTATGACTCCCAACATAGGAAGAAGATGAGCGAGACATGAAGAGAAGTTGATCCAAGCGAAAGAGCGATCTGGTGCCTCTAATACATTAGTTTGACATAGCAGACAACCATAGAGGTACATAAGGTATATGGAATTCATGACAAAGTTATTAGATGTCGATACTTACAACTACCAGTAGGAAGCCATTCAGTAGGTGTGGAGAGATACCATGGTGGAGGAGTATGCCTCTGTCATGAAAAATAATGTCTCGGAGGTGGTGTTGAGGCCTAAGGGAAAATCAATGGTGGGCTCTTACTGTGTTACAAGATCAAGCATGGGGTTGATGGGATCATTGAGAAACTAAATGAAATATTTGTGGCCAAGGTGTTCTCACAGGTAAAGGGAATTGACTATGATGAGACATTTTACCTTGTGGCTAGATATTTGTCTGTCATGACCATTATAGCCCTTGAAGCTTAGATGGGGTGGAAGATCCAACAGATGGATGTTGTTAAAGCAAAATTCTTGAATGGGGTTGTTGAGGAGGAGATTTATATTAAGTAACTAGAGGGGTTTGATACATGCAGCAAGGAGACTCACGTGCGCAAACTCAAGAGATCCTTGTATGGGCTCAAACAAGCTACGTGGGAATGGTATGCTCATATTGACAATTATCTTCAGGGATTGGGCTTCACTAAGAGAGGAGCAGACCCCACCTCTACTACATCATTGTTGGAGGTGAGTTTCTCATTCTAGTGTTGTACGTGGATGATTTGATTTTGATAGGCATAGATAATCTCATCCGGGAGTGCAAGAGAGATCTTCTTGGGGCAAGGAAAGTACGCCCTATAGATTTTGAGGAGATTCAACATGTAGGATTGCAAGCCCATGACCATGCCTCTAGTTACAAACTGGAGGAAAATGGACACATCAAGATTGGAGCGAGTAGAACCCACGCTCTATCGATAGTTGATATGGCCACTTATATATTTAATGGACACACAACTAGGCATATTTTTTGCAGTTAAATCTTTGAGTCAATTTATGGTTGAGCCTACCAAGGTGCATTGGGTTGTTTCCAAGCATGTATTGAGGTATATGAGGGGCACAATAGATTATGGATTTTAGTATAGACAGGTTGATGGAGTGAGGTTTAGGGCTTCACTAATGTGGATTGGGAAGGGAATTCCACAGATAGGAAAAGCACATCGAGTTGAACATTTAGTTTTGGATGAATAGTTGTTTCCCAGTTCAACCAAAAGTAGAGATCGATTGCATTGAGCTCAACAGAGGTTGAGTATATGGTTTCCATCCCAGTGTCATGTGGATATATTTGGTTGAGAAAGGTGCTCATGGGATTGTTTGTATAGGAGGTAGAGCCCACCATGATCCACCGTGAGAATTAGAGTTGCATCAAGCTCTCTGAGAATCTAGTGTTTCACAAACGCTCAAAGAACATCAGGATACATTATCATCACATCAGGGACATTGTTTAGAAAGGTCCAATTACACTCTAGTGCATACCAACAAAGGAGAAAATAACAAACATTCTGACCAAGGCTTTGCCAAGGGGAAGATTTGTTTACCTCATAGACAGGTTGGGTACAATGCATAACACCTTCTTCCCTATAGGGGAATGTGGATTAGAGTAGAGAAGCAAGGTTCCTACTTGATTAAGTGCTAAGGCTTGTAGGGGACCCATAAGACAACCACTTAACATATTATTAATTTAAATTATTGTTTCTTAATGTTGGACTTATGAAAAATTAAAAATCCTAAATTCAACATGTGATTAGATCTCAACCTTTCATCAGGAGTTAATCTCAAAAATTAGATACATAATGTGTGCCCAGGTCGACTTACAAAGGGAATAGGGTGTAGAAGTGGTCAGTTTGATTTGGCATAGAGAGTGTGTGTGTTAGCTTAGCAAAGGATATTAGGGTTTAAACAGTTCAACAACAAGTTCAACTATTAAGAGAGAGAGAAAGAGAGGGCAATTCAGCCTCTGTCTCATCTCAACATCAAAGCGACCATGCAACATGCAAAAGGGCAGAGGAGGTCCATACTGCATGACTGTACAACACACAAAAGGGTGCAGGAGGTCGTATTGGTGAAGGTCATATAAGACGAATCACTTGCTCGGGGTAAATATGATTTTTTTAAGAGTTGTTTAGAGGATTTTTTCTATAAAAGGAAAGTGTTCCCTTGATATAACATTTTCTCAAGAATATTTGCTAAAGTTAATAAGAAAAACACACAAACATTGTTGGTTTTCCCTAGAGTTGGGGTTTCTTTGATATATCTGGTGTTTTATGTGTTGCATGTGTTGTCTTCAATTTTATTTACTTTTTTTGTGCGTTTTATAGTTACAAAAATCAATTGTATTTGTGATTTAAGTTTTAGAAAAATTGTTTAATTGTATGTCTGGTTGCATGCTTAGAAAATCATAAATAAGTTACTAGGTTTTAAGGAAATCTAACACTTTATAATAAAAATAACTCCCATTTTCAATATATATCCCCTGTTTTTACCAAATACCCCTTTTTATACCCCCTAATACCTATAAAACCCCTACCCTACATTTCCCCTCCTAATATATACAATATATTGACTTTATTTTTCACAAATAAAAAACCCCCTTTATGAATGAATGTGGTATGATATTGGTCCACAAGGTGAAGCTCTATGTTAATAGGTGCCAATTGAGAAAATTGATATCGGGAAAACAACCTTTAAGTTTAAAGAAGGATCTTTGGGTGGTCATTCATGCATTTCATCTAGATAAATTCCCCAACAATCCCAATAATGATGTTGAACATACCATTCACCACTTCCGTTATGTCGCATATATGTTACTAAGAAGTGTAACAGAGTGGGATATTAGAGTAGAAAAAAGGAAGTAAAATACCTTGTAATAGTCAACACCAATCATTTCTAGTGGGGAAAGAATCAACAAAAAGATTTTGAAGCATTGAAACAAGGGATTAGTTAAGCACCAACTCTCACATTGCCCAATTTGTCGAAGTACTTTTAAGTGGAAACAGATGCAAGTGGATATGCTATGGGAGAGATCTTCATAAAACAAAGTAAGCCAATATGTTATCATTATGAAATGTTTCATGGTAAAGTTTTGAGATATCCTACATATGACAATGAAACTCTGTGCTCTTGTTCAAGCTGAAAAGAAGTGGAAGCACTATTTTATAGGAAAGGAGACCATCATCCACACTGATCAACAATGACTGCAATATTTGAAATCCCAAAAGTAGGCTTCCACAAGCTAAACACTACAAGCGGTGTTTTTGAGGCTCCAACCGTACCGACAGTCTACACTCAAACAGAAGGGGGTCGAGAAGCTCAAACCCCACTTCTGTGGGCCTTATCATGTCCCTCGGAGGGTGGGGGAGGTAAAATATGAGCTGGAGCTATCCCCGAGGAGTCAGGTGGACAACATTTTTCATGTGTCTTGCTTGAAAAATGCACTGTAACAGTAGGTTACAACAGCTATAGAGCTACCCCCTATCGACAATGAGGGACATTTGGTGCTAGAGCCGAAGGCCATTTTGGACACTAGGGAGAGACATCTGCGTAACAAGGTCATTAGGGTGTTTTTGATCCGATGGAGGAATCTGTTAGATGATGATGCCACTTGGGAGTGTGAGCAGATACTAAAACATCCTTCATCGCAGTTGCTTGAGGACAAACAACATTTTGGTGGGGAGGATTGTGATATTCCTACTTATTATTTTATTAAGTAAATATCAATTTGCTCAATTTTGTCTTATTACATGGTTACACTTAGGAGAAGTGGGCTTAGGGGACCCACATTTGATTTTTGGCATAAGAGGCACCCCAACATTAGATTTCGATGGAAAGGTTGGAGCTTTGGTGGACCGTGGGAGCCACCACAAGGGAATTTTGGCCCACATGGAGAGTATGCTCCCATTGGAGAGAAATTGGTGAGAGGAATTCAATGTGGGCCCGCATGGGAAATATTAGAGGAAACTTGAGAAAGGGAAGGATGGTCTCTCATTTTTCTCATCATCTATCATTTTCAGAATTTGTCTTTTGACATAGCACGCTTGAGCAGTGAGCCAATTCTGCATGTGTTGTTCAGCACACTGGGTGTTTCCAAGTGGAGATCCCAGCCCTTGCTTCGGTGGAGTTCGAGTTTCAGCCCAAGGAGGGAGTTTACTTAGCCCCGAATCGTACCAACAACACTAAGTCCTTACCACAGCAGGAGCATGATACAACAACACAGGGACTACGCAGTCTTGGGTAGAGACACTCTGGGAGGTTGAGGAGTGAGTGGAGTTTGTGGAGGAATCTTGGAGGGAAGGCCTGGGGAGCCTTCTAACAGAGATTACAGGCATTTTTGGATAATTTAGTAGCATAATCTTCAAGCGGGTTGATTTTTCCAGCAGCACAACCACTCAAGTCAACGAGGGTCGAATTTCCAGGGTCAAGCTTTAGCCAAACCCTTCGTGGGTTATTCTCGGTTTCTTGAGTAGAGGCTGAGATTAGTTTCCCGAAATTTTCTTATCATTAGAGAGGGCCCTAACAGCATATCCTTTTAGGAAACAACACATTTCTAGGCATCTAGAACATAACACTTGGGCAGCGTAGCAGCAGATTGGAGGAGGGTGTTTCACTTATCTTTTCAGGGCTTTGTTAGATTTTCTAGAGCAAGCCCAGGTGCACTCATTCCAACACCTTGTTGTACACCTCTTTCCTTTAATAAAATGAGTACACGGTGTAATTTTGGATGCAAATTTTTGGTGTGATTGCTTGCTTTGGTTTCATGGTGTTTTCGTTTATTTTTCTTTTCATATTTACTATTAATTTTCCCTTAGGTATATTTCATAAACAAACAAAAACTACGAACTGATCGTCATAAGCCTTTTTATCATTGAGGCCTCTATTTTCTTCAATTTCCTCTTCACATGCAATGTGTGACTTTTCACCTCCCTTTTCTCCTATTTTCCTTTATTTTCATAAAATAAATGCCAATGATGCCTTTTTGCCTTTCCAACACCTTTGCTATTGCCTTTGACAATTTCTCCTAGCCATGATAAACCAAATGAACACCCACACTAGGATGTTTTTCCCAACATTCAACTTGGAATATTTGTCCCATGACGTTGGTCTTATTTTGCCTTTATTACATGAATTTTTAATCTGAGGTTGTTACAACTATGTTGATCGCGGTGGTGATTCTTGAAGGTTATGGATTTTTCCTACTATTATTTTATCCATGGTGGTTTGTGTAATGTTCCAATGCATTTAATTCTCTTCTTGCACTCTATACCACAAGGGGAAATTTTTGAATTGGTGGCAGTTCTATCAAATTCACATCTTTCAGAGTTGGAATTCTCAGGTATCTTATACCTTTCTCTGATGTTGGTTTACGACCGCCGATATTCTGGTCATTTTTCATTATGGTTACAAGTCTTGGTCTTTTCTTCTTCAATGGGTACATGTTCGGTTCATAGAATGGAACAATAATTATCCCTTTTATTTACTATTATGGTATCTATCATTGGTGGTTAGAGGTCATAGTCTACAATCTTCGTCCTTGATTGTGTTGGTTCTGAAGTCTTAGCCTATGTTGTGAGAGTCCTAGTGTCAAGTCTGGGGAACTTAGTATCATCACAAACTTAGTCCTTGCAATTTGGTAACCGAGGTTGGTTTTGTATTCCTGGGTGTGTCCATCACTGGTCGCTTTTTGTGTTACATCCTCTATTATGTTTTTAGGGGATGATATTATTGTGCTTTAGTCTGGTCTTAAAAAGTTAGTGGTTCTCCCTTTGGTTTCTTTTCATCAAAGTGGTTCTTCAGCAAGTTGTCTATTTTGTCTCTTGATGTTGGAAGTTATGGCTCCCCGACAATGAATGGTAAGTCATCGGGGCAGTTTTGGTCAACAGGGGGTTAGACATAGTCGTCAGTTCGCAGGGGACTCAATTGTTTCTTTATTTAATGTTGTACCCTTAGAAGTGTGTAGGGATATTCTACTTCTGAAATCCAAGGATCCCGAGGAACGTCGTTATTTCTTAGACTCAGAGGTCATTGATGTTAGTTGGTTACAAATCCCAAATTGTGGTAAAATGAGGAAAAAAACGATTGTTTGTCTTGAATTCCGAATCTATGCAGTTGCAGTTGGACTCTCTGTTTCACTTAGTTCTTAAAGACAATCATGTTCATAACTACAACATCTTCTTGGGTTTGGAGGATATCAAGAGAATTCTCATAAATGTGAGATTTAAGGTCAATGAAATGGATGCACGTCTATGTCGGGTGGAAAAAGCTTTGGTTGATTCGGGTTTTTGGGAGCTCACTGACCCTCGAGGAGACCCTACTGGAACTCCATTTGTAATCTCTTCGGACCCTTGGATTCCTATGTCATCATATTAAATGATGATGTCTTCGGTTCCTCTGCTACTATATCATTTTCTGAGGTATGGGTATGATACTGCATCTTTTGGGTGTGTTCTTTGGACAATTACATAAATGGAATTTTGGTAAAGACATTATAGTTTTCACAACCTTCTCTTTGTCTGTTGTTTGGTCACGGATGGATTTCTCTCTGATGTCTCATTTGCGACTCTTACTCCCTTTTGGTTGGCGAGGTGTTTGATTGGTTCTATGTATTTGTGGGATGGTGTATGCTTCAACTGTTACTGGTGTTTTTTGGAGGTCTTCATTTGCTTTAAGGCTCTCTACCATGGCCATCTATGTGTTCCATGGTTTTGTTCTCTACGTGTTGGTGCTTTTGGTTGATGATGGTCGTGGTTATAATTTTGATGTATCCACTGTTTGTAATTTTTTTAGTTGTTGTTGCCCATAATGGAGGTTGTTGTTGTTGTTACTTATGTATTCTAAGGTGTAATAGATGGCCTCCTATGGCCTTAGTAGACTATATATTGTTGTTCCTTATGTAATCTTGTTTCACGCAATGAAATATGTTGTTCTTATTTATAAAAAAAATGATATTTTTTATTGAAATAAATTTGTGTCATTTAAATGATTTGTTACCAGTTATGAATGATAGATTTTCACTTTTACTATTTTTTTAATCTTGGATTGTTGCATGAAACTAGTTTTTCTCTATTTTTTCTTTTTATTTTCTATTAGAAATTTCTTTATATTCAATATGATTTTTTTTTTTGGATGGATTTCACAAATTCAACACTAAGGTTCCAAGCCATTACAACAAAGTTCATCATGTCATTTGCTAAAATTAAACCTAGGTGTGGAGTATAATAATCATTCCCCCCAATCCTTGGAGACAAAACCAATTGACAAAGACATGAATCTAGATATTAAAGATTAAAACCTAAATGGTATTTGCAAGAAATCTAATATCCTTTGTGATTATTGGTTACTTTCAAAAGGGTCACTTTGGATGGAGTCATGTTTTTTAATAGTATTTAATCTTAATCAAATACATGAGTCTTTTTTTATTTATTTTTTTGGGTTTTTTTTGTTTCCTTTTCTATGAGAAATACCATTATATTCCATATGAGGAATATGAGACTACTCAAACTCAACACCAAAACTTGAAGCTATTACAAAAAACTCAACATATTACTTGTGAGAATTGAACTTAGGCGGGGATGATAACAATCATTCCCAATTGGAAAATACTTGAAACTAGATATTAGTGCTTTGATTACAATATAACCTCTTAAAATTAAAACTTAATTTCTTATTTTTATATATACATCACAGTGGTCTAGCAAGTTTAGTCTCTGTTCATATAAATCAAACTGCCACTAACCCTCTGATGCCGTATGGTAGCTACGAGATGTCGGGTCCTCTTCATCATCTTTTGCATCCCATAGGAAATGAGCATAGGATGCAAGAACATTGCTGCAGAATAGAGCCAACAGTGAGATAACATCAGTTAACATCAGTTAAATGGTTGCATATATTAAAATCTCTGAATCTATCCACTTTTATGGCCACTTGAGATGTAAAGTTTCCCTCTTTTTTACCCGACTTGAGATGATTAAATTTGTAAGTTCTAGAATCATCATAATGACAACCCACCAGATCCTATCTTGGCATCATCCCTAGACATGGACTAGAATGACTGGAAATAGCAGGCATCATCTCAACGTCAATGTCTAAGTAAGATCAAATGCAATCAAAGCAATGAAAGTAACAAGGTAAAGAGAGAGCATAAAACCAGTCAACAGATAGGAAAGATACTCACCAGTCATCTGGAGCAGCCTCAACAGCTTGATCAAAGTAAGTTTGTGCACGAGGTGCATCTTTATGAACGTCCCATATAATATTGGCATAATTAGAGAGGGCGTCCCCATCACCCGGACTGGCTAGTATGGCCCTCCCATAATATTCCTCAGCTTTTTCCACATCATGCTGGACCTAAAAGCCTCCAGATTAAAAATTGTGATGTAAGAATATACATTTTATAACTTGAGTGTCTTTTATATATATTAAGAGATATATGATATGCAGTCAACAACACTAAGATGATTAGTTATAAACAGCATAAACGCAGTTCAGATTCCTCAATACTAACCTGCTGCAGGAACCTCGCATAATTCGTTAACAGAAGTGGGTTGTCAGGATCTGCCCGCAGCATTTTCTTATAGTATGCGTCTGTGTTATTGGAATCTGATCCAGACCCGTCTCCTCCGCCTCCGTACCGAACTCCACCTCCAAATCCTCCATTAACGGAACCTGTCGAAGTTTTAGTCTCAAGATCAACCCTATCGCACGCCAAAGCCACTCCAGTGCCTTCAAATATCCCGTCACTCATCAAATTATCATTCCTCCTTCCGGAGAGAAAAGACCCTTCACCTGCATGGACTCCAATTGCTGCCATGCTTTTTGCTCGAAATTCCTCCTGTGGGTCACCGTTGCTTTGAAGCCCAATTGACATTTGAGTATCAGAATCCTCAAATTCATCTTTGAGAACCTCATCCAATACAACATTGCTCACAAAATTTTCTGTAGAGAGCTTTCTACAGAGTTCCAAAGTACCAGACCTTAACCCCAACCTCCTTAGACTGCCATTTGATAAGGAGTGATGAAAATCAACTGCAGACAACGTCCTTTCGCATATGTGGTGTACATCGTGATGAAACAACTGACCATCACCATTACCACTAGCGTGCAATTGGGTCAGCTGAACAGATCTGCGCAAATTCAATTTTGATTGTGGTTGAAGTCCAAAGAGGGAATTCAGCCCGCGAGTAGAACTGCGGAGTAACATAATGGCATTAACGGCTAAGAGAGCTACCTCCAAATTTCTGGTAAGAGTTCAGTACCATGTTCATGCACTTAGAGGCACAGAATGAGTAGATATATAAGGCTGACATAAGACGAGTTAAAATATGAAGGCGGGTTGAAAGTATGTTAATCGCGGTTAAAGTATTTTCTGTCACGTAGTGGAGTGAGGTGAGATAAAGGTGTCCACTTCCACCTGTCGGGCAGTGAGGCATGAACTAGATTGTCGATGGGAATTGTTTACCAGGGGCGCCCGCCGGCGTTGTTGGTTTTCCCAATTCCGATTATGCGTTGGACATTGAATCTGAACGGGCAACAAGGAATGAATTAGATTCGCGATGTGAATGGTTTACCAGGCGCGCCGGCCGGGTTGTAGGGGTAAGAGAGAGATATGGGCAGGCCACAGGAGTTGGGTTTGGCGTTTTGTTGAAGTATCTATGGACGGTGTGTAACAAAGGTTTGGAGTATTGACGACTTATATACCTCTGGTATACGAGCTTTCGCATGCGTTTCATTTTGAACCCCTTGTTACCCAGGATTATATCCCTTGGTTTCGCATCATTCAAACGCTTGATTTGTTTGAAGCGTTTGCCAGAAAACAAATTAAGAGAGATATGGTGGAATGAACGTGAGCCTCTGTAGAAAAAGCATCAAGTTCAATGCAGTAAATGAAAATTGAGTTTGCTTTTTTTTTTTTCTCTACGGCATTTTTTCATTAAAAAGAGTGTATAAAAAATATAGGTCATTTTTCTCAAAATCTCTTATAAGTGTTTCTTCAACAACAACAAAAACAAGAGATCATATTCTGTAATTTTTAAAACTATTTTATTTTTATATTTTTAAAGTCTCTCACACTATTGTAGAGATCTACTTATATTCAGAAAAAATATAGTTCCAACTAAGATACATAGCTATTGCCTCTCTTGGATAGGAGATCCATTTACTGGTTTTGTTCCCTATATATGTGCCCAAAGGAAATAGACTCGAAAAAACTCACCAGATTTCAAATACCACGCATCCAGTTGAATAGAATGCGAGGATTGAACTATGATTGATCCTTAACCCATTCAAAAATGCCTTTTGCATCTCTATGGATGTGAAGTGTCTCTAGCCCCAATCATCTAGAGCATATCAGAACCCCCCATAATGTTATAGTTTAAACCCTTACATTTGTACCTCTATCACCCTCCCACCAGAAGTGATAATATATGCCAAGTTCTAACACACTAAATGCTTCGCAGCCACAATGCTTTTACTAACAAGCACCGTCAAAAACCTGTCGACATATCTTTCCAAATGTCTTTAAACACGAACTATCTCTTTTTATTGTGCTTCTTCATCGACACTATTTTTGAAAAATATGTTGTCGCCTTAATGATAACAACTCTAACGTTAGCATCTGTCTTATCAAACAATGGAGAGTTACTGCTTCTCCAAATGGACCAAATGGTTTAAAAAGGAAGGGATTTATATTTCTTTTGGGAAAGAAACCAAGAAGATAGACAAGGCTCCAGAGATTGTAACTCTCGAACCTCTATGATGTTTAATGCATCCATTACACCTTCCCACACCCCCACTGCAAATGGACATCTGAATAAAAGGTGACAAACATCCTTAGACCCCTATTTACACATGGCGCATATACTTGGACCAAAGAAACCTCTACGAAGTAGGTTGTTCCACGTCAAGATTCTATTGTGTAGCGCCAACCAACAAAAACATAAGATTTTTCTTGGAACCTCCCAATTCCACGCACGTTGAAACCACTTAAATTTTTCTTATGGCACCTCCGCCTTGGGAAGCCTATTGTATATTTCCCGAGCAACCACTTGCCCCTTGTTCAGTTTCCCATCCCAGGCCATCCTATCCCCATTTGCATTGATATGAATACCAACAACACATAACTGTGACAAATATTCTTCCCTTTCAACAGCAAGGCCCCCCATTACGCCCAGATCATCTGCCTTATACCAATATTAGAAGAAATTTCCATGACTGTGAGCATGAAAAATCTGATTAAGATAGAAAAAACCTTTGTCGTGAAGAAAGTTTAGAAGGGGTACTCATAAGGAATGATTCCCACAGAGACCCTTTAGTGCATCTAATCCAATCTCGATTTGTGTATTGTCACCAATGTCCCACTTAAGAAACCCAAGCAGCCATGGGATGTTTTTCATCATACTACACCAAATGTGAGAGGAGCCTGTTTCATACGTTGCTCGTCCCCTTATCCATTTAGTAAAACGACCCCCCTTCACATATTTTTCTCTATTGATCTGTGCCCAAATGCCACTACCCTCTCTCGCCCTCTAATGATTTTTTATAAGTAGGGATCTATTAAAAGAAAATAAGTGCAAAATGCCCCAATCTCCATCAAAGACCAGACATGCAATCATGTTCCATTTAACCAGATGCATCTTGCCCTTTTGTAGTTGACCAACCCATATGGACCTAGCCATAGTAGACTAGATCTTATGGATAATCTCCTTAGGAGGTTGAAACAAGTGCATCCATTAAACTAAAATTTGAAGTAAAATTGATTTAATTAGAGTCATGCAACCTCCTATAGATAACCATATGTGTGTCCATCCAACCAACCTCTTATTGAATCTATATAACAACCACTTCTAGTCCTTAATACCATGTCTCTTCGGTTATAATCTAAACCCCACGTATTTGAGCCCCTCCTCGATATGACAGGATTAATCTCAAAAAGTTTACGGATGTCAATAATTATCACATCCTCTGGCTCCCCAGAAATCGGAATAGGCTTCCATTTGAGTTGAGTTGAGAGGAATGTGGAAAGGAAGATAGGTTCTACTCCTCAAAGGAGGTCCATTACATAGTGTTACAAATGAGGCCAGATGGTTATACACAAGCAAGCTTCCACCCTTAAAATATGGAAGGGAGCATGAGGTGAAGACCCTACTTACGATATTATAATGGCATTGTAACCGAGGCCACAATTTTGTCTGGAAAGTTATTTTTTGCCAAAATTTGGCCATTTCTTCAAAAAACCTATCCATATGAGCATTTAATTTTTTTTTTTTATGGTGGAAATGGATTCAACACCATAAAAACCTCTCGGGCACCTAAAATACTAAAACTTGACAGCTGTAACCCAATTTTCCCAAAATATCTACAAGATTTTGGTCAAAATCTTGCCACAATTTCCACTATTTTTGAAGGAAAATTGCAGATCATTAAACTATTTTGATTATAATTTATGTTTTTCCAAACTTCAACCTAAACGAAATGAAGATGTGAAGTGAGAACGATGCATTTACTAAAAGTAGTAATATGAATGATAAAATATCATTAGTAAACAAACTATGTTGGACTATGATTTGACAAGATCTAAAGTAAAGGACTTGGATGAAAGTGAATATGTGACATAGTATAACTCATCATCAGTGAGTGATAGGATATCAATAGTGAACAAACTATGTTGGACTATGATTTGACAAGCTCTAAAGTAAAGGACTTGAATGAAAGTGGATATGTGACATAGTATAACTCATCATTAGTGAGTGATAAATGCTACACAATTTGAATTTTAAAGTGACTATCCACTTAGTTTATATATATAAGCTAATGTAGGTTGATTTATGGTTGTTATTTAAAGAAAAACCAAGCCACAACTAATTATTTAGTTGGTGGTCTATAAGGGGAGTAAGAATGTCTTAGGACATACTCCAAGCCCCTACACACATATAATTATAATTATAATTATATTTTTTTAACGTGGTAAAATTTACTATAATTTTGTGCCGTTAATGATATTATTATTAAAAAAACTATATCATTTATATGATTTAATATTAGTTTGGAAAGAAATATTTTCATTTTTATGAGATATTTATGAGTTTTGAATTGTTTTTAATTGAAATTATTTATAATTATTATTATAAAAATAAAAATTAACCTAAATAATTTAGGTAAGAAAGCTAATATTCTTTATAATTATTGATTGTTTTAAGTAGAATAATGTACTTTTAAATAACATTTAACCATTTTTTTTTTGTTATGAAAAATATTTTTATATTTTATATGAGGAATTATTACTCAATACCAAAAACATTGCAACAAGGTTTATCACATGACTTGCAAAATTAAATGGGGAAGATAACCATCATTCCTCTAAATCACTCTAAACTAACCCAATTAACATACACATAAAACAAAATATTATTATTTTGATTACAATCTAATCTCTACCAAAAATTAAAAATTAATCCTTTATCTTTATATATGATTAATATTTTATTTATAAATATAATTTTTAATATTATATAAAGACTATCTTCCCTATTATTACATCGTAAGGCGTTTCCATCTGAAATCAACTATCCTAACTGCTTTCGTGTCATAACCTGTGCCATTAGATATTTTGTTAGACGATTAGGTTAAAATGATCCGTTGATTTGAATTGGATGACGGTTGCTAGCTTTCCCAACGGCACAAACTACTTTGGCTTGTGAGTCAAATGTGTTTATGTTTTGTTGTGGATAGTTAATCTGTTGCAACTGCTCTGGAGATGGCCTAACGCCATGCGGTTGAACTCCTCACCATCATGGCCAGCGACAGATCTGCGGCCAATTTCACTGCTCGAATTCAAGCGGATAGCCTGGTCGAGCGTTGATGGATTTTTCTACAGCGTAGCAGCGAGAGGAGCCGGCTCAAATATTTCTGTTGGAAATCAGCCCTCCATGGTGCCCATTTCCCACCTCCAGAGCGCAGCGCCATATGATAAGCAGCTCAGCAAATTTCCAAGCTAAATTTTTCTCTGCCATTGCGCCTTCCCTGCGGTTTTTCTACTAATATTATGTAACACAAATTTCATGTTATCATTATAAAGTAAGTACATTCTAGTTGTATATTGTCAATGATATTCCTAGCTTGTTGAATTTTCTTTCTAATGCATGTGTGGAGTTATAATATAAAATGTATTGGCCTACTTTTCATTCTTCATATACTAATGAAATTTAGAGTCACAACTTTTCCAATTATCTAATTGTGGATGCAGAAGTGGGTTTGCATTTGAATAAGGAGAACCAGATAGTTGAAGCTTCTGATCATGGAGGAATGCACCCAGTTCTTCCACTTACCCGTTGAAGATTCCACATGGGAGGATGATAATTTTATACAGAAGCATCCAAAACTACTCAAGCATTGAGGACAACAATTTTTTCAAGGAGAGGGGCATGTTAGGTACCTATAATACTAGTGATTCCCCCATTACTATTGTCATTGTAGCGCTTATTGTTATTATTGTGCCCCATAGAAGCCCACTATTTTTATTGTTGTGCCCTTATATGATTATTGTTATGTCGGCTTTGATTATATTTTGACCCCTTAGACTCCTATATATATAAAGTGTTGGGGGTGGAGCCTCATTATCTTCTTTATTTAGAGGTATCACCGCATTGGACCCCAGTTCATAATGTGGCGGCAACGCCGCCCGTAATATTTGCACTGCAAGGGGGGTCTAGGGGGGGCAGCTGCGATCTTTGGGAGCCCCCCCCTGGCAGGGGATCAGGGTTAGCACCCCTGAAGCTAAAAATAGATGTAAAATTGCCTTGTAAAATGTTGTAATTTCGTAGTCAACCTGGGTCGTTCATTAGGCGAAGATTTGATGGTAGAAGTTATGTTTCATTTAGGGTTTTTTGCCCTAGAAGCCAACCCCTCGCTATATATGAGAGAATTGTATTGCGTCTATGTAGATCTGTATTTTGAGTGAGAAAGAGAGAGGAGATTGTGTGAGAGCAAAGAGGGAATTACAACGGATTTGTTGTAGGTTGTATCTCTTCAGTTTGCTAAATAATATAAAAGGAAGGACTAGTTGTTTCTCCGTGGACATAGCCCAAATTGGGTGAACCACGTATATCTACATCTCTCTTGTTTTATGTGTTTTCTATGTTTATATTTCTGTAATATATTTTATGTGTTTCATTGCTATGTAATATATAATTTTCTAACAGAAAGGAGGTTTTGTCATTTGTATCATCCAAGAATTGTTCATTTGTGTAATGTAAAGGAGGTTGCCCCCTCAAAGAGGTTTATTTTTAAGTCGTTGATCTATCTTTTCTATCTTTTTGTGAGATGGTTTCATAACATACAACTATTTTATTGCAGAATTAGAGCCCACATAGAGTGTTGGGGCGAGTTACACCAAAAGAGGCCTTTACAGGAAAGAAATAGGATGTGTCACATTTCCATTAATTTTACAGCCTAGTGTATTGCCATGTACCAATAGAGAAGAGTTCAAAGTTGGAGCCCATAATGGACAAGGGCATCTTGATGGGCTACAGTGAGACAATTAAGGCACCCATGTTATACGTACAACCACTCAAGAAGACAATCACCAGGAGATATGTGAATTTTGAGGAATGAAGTGGTTTGAGGAAGTCCTTAAAGCATGAGTATGCTACAACATAGGAGGAGGAGTAACAAGCTCCAAAGAAGAAGGCTCAACCAACACCTCAAACGTACATATTGATGGGCAGAACAAGCAACATGGGGATGAAGGGGACACAGATGTAGAGAAGAGAATGGAGCCTACTTAGGTTATGACTCCCAACATAGGAAGAAGATGAGCATACTTAGGTTATGACTCCCAACATAGGAAGAAGATGAGCGAGACATGAAGAGAAGTTGATCTAAGCAAAAGAGCGATTTGGTGCCTCTAATACATTAGTTCGACATAACAGACAACCATAGAGGTACATAAGGTATATGGAATTCATGACAGAGTTATTAGATGTCGATACTTCCAGCTACTAGTAAGAAGCCATTCAGTAGGTGTGGAGAAATACCATGGTGGAGGAGTATGCCTCTGTCATGAAAAATAATGTCTTAGAGGTGGTGTTGAGGCCTAAGGGAAAATCAATGGTAGGCTCTTACTGTGTTACAAGATCAAGCATGGGGTTTATGGGATCATTGAGAAATTAAATGCAATATTTGTGGCCAAGGTGTTCTCGCAGGTAAAGGGAATTGACTATGATGAGACATTTTCCCTTGTGGCTAGATATTTGTCTGTCATGACCATTATAGCCCTTGAAGCTCAGATGGGGTGGAAGATCCACCTGATGGATGCTGTTAAAGCAACATTCCTGAATGGGGTTATCGAGGAGGAGATTTATATTAAGTAACTAGAGGGGTTTGAGACATGCGGCAAGGAGACTCACGTGTGTAAACTCAAGAGATCCTTGTATCGGCTCAAACAAGCTACGTGGGAATGGTATGCTCGTATTGACAATTATCTTCAGGGATTGGGCTTCACTAAGAGAGGAGCAGAGTCGACCTCTACTACATTGTTGTTGGAGGTGAGTTTCTCATTCTAGTGTTGTACGTGGATGATTTGATTTTGATAGGCATAGATAATCTCATCCGGGAGTGCAAGAGAGATCTTCTTGGGGCAAGGAAAGTATGCCCTATATATTTTGAGGAGATTCAACATGTAGGATTGCAGGCCCATGACCATGCCTCTAGTTACAAACTGGAGGAAAATGGACACATCAAGATTGGAGTGAGTAGAACCCATGCTCTATCGACAGTTGATAGGGCCACTTATATATTTAGTGAACACACAACTAGGCATATTTTTTGCAATTAACTCTTTGAGTCAATTTATGGTTGAGCCTACCAGGGTGCATTGGGTTGTTTCCAAGCATGTATTGAGGTATATGAGGAGCACAATAGATTATGGATTTTAGTATAGACAGGTTGATGGGGTGAGCTTTAGGGCTTCACTAATGTAGACTAGGAAGGGAATTCCACAGTTAGGGAAAGCACATCGAGTTGAACATTTTGTTTTGGATGAAAAGTTGTTTCTCGGTTCAACCAAAAGTAGAGATCGATTGCATTGAGCTCAACAGAGGTTGAGTATATGGTTTCCATCCTAGTATCATGTGAATATATTTGGTTGAGAAAGGTGCTCATGGGATTGTTTGTACAGGAGGTAGAGCCCACCATGATCCACTGTGAGAATTAGAGTTGCATCAAGCTCTCTGAGAATCCAGTGTTTCACAGACGCTCAAAGAACATCAAGATACATTATCATCACATCAGGGACATTGTTCAGAAAGGTCCAATTACACTCCAGTACATACCAACAAAGGAGAAAATAACAAACATTCTGACCAAGGCTTTGCCAAGGGGAAGATTTGTTTACCTCATAAACAGGTTGGGTACAATGCATAACACCTTCTTCCCTATAGGGGAATGTGGGTTAGAGTAGAGAAACAAGGTTCTTACTTGATTAAGTGCTAAGGCTTGTAGGGGACCCATAAGACAACCACTTAACATATTATTAATTTAAATTATTGTTTCTTAATGTTGGACTTATGAAAAATTAAAAATCCTAAATTCAACATGTGATTAGATCTCAACCTTTCATCAGGAGTTAATCTAAAAAATTAGATACATAATGTGTGCCCAAGTCGACTTACAAAGGGAATAGGGTGTAGAAGTGGTCAGTTTGATTTGGCATAGAGAGTGTGTGTGTTAGCTCAACAAAGGAGATTAGGGTTTAACCAGTTCAACAACAAGTTCAACTATTAAGAGAGAGAGAAAGAGAGGGCAATTCAGCCTCTGTCTCATCTCAACATCAAAGCGACCACGCAACATACAAAAGGGCAGAGGAGGTCGATACTGCATGACTGTACAACACACAAAAGTGTGCAGGAGTTCGTATTAGTGAAGGTCATATAAGACGAATCACTTGCTCGGGGTAAATATGATTTTTTTAAGAGTTGTTTAGAGGATTTTTTCTATAAAAGGAAAGTGTTCCCTTGATATAACATTTTCTCAAGAATATTTGCTAAAGTTAATAAGAAAAACACACAAACATTGTTGGTTTTCCCCAGAGTTGGGGTTTCTTGGATATATCTGGTGTTTTATGTGTTGTCTTCAATTTTATTTACTTTTTTTGTGCGTTTTATAGTTACAAAAATCAATTGTATTTGTGATTTAAGTTTTAGAAAAATTGTTTAATTGTATTTCTGGTTGCATTCTTAGAAAATCATAAATAAGTTACTAGGTTTTAAGGAAATCTAACACTTTCTAATAAAAATAACCCCCATTTTCAATATATATCCCCTATTTTTACCAAATACCCCTTTTTATACCCCCTAACACCTATAAAACCCCTACCCTACATTTCCCCTCCTAATAAATCAATATATTGACTTTATTTTTCACAAATAAAAAACCCCCTTTATGAATGAATGTCGTATGATATTGGTCCACAAGGTGAAGCCTCTATGTTAATAGGTGCCAATTGAGAAAATTAATACCGGGAAAACAACCTTTAAGTTTAAAGAAGGATCTTTGAGTGGTCATTCATGCATTTCATCTAGATAAATTCCCCAACAATCCTCATAATGATGTTGAACATACCATTCACCACTTCCGTTATGTCGCATATATGTTACTAAGAAGTGTAATATTGTGGGATATCAAAGTAGAACAAAGGAAGTAAAATACCTTGTAATAGTCAACACGAATCATTTCTAGTGGGGAAAGAATCAACAAAAGGATTTTGAAGCATTGAAACAAGGGATTAGTTAAGCACCAACTCTCACATTGCCCAATTTGTCAAAGTACTTTTAAGTGGAAACATATGCAAGTGGATATGCTATGGGAGAGATCTTCATAAAAGAAGGTAAGCCAATATGTTATCATTATGAAATGTTTCATGGTAAAGTTTTGAGATATCCTACATATGACAACGAAACTCTGTGCTCTTGTTCAAAATGAAAAGAAGTGGAAGCACTATTTTATAGGAAAGGAGACCATCATCCACACTAATCAACAATGGCTGCAATATTTGAAATCCCAAAAGTAGGCTTCCACAAGCTAAACACTACAAGTGGTGTTTTTGAGGATCCAACCGTAACGACAGTCTACAGTCAAACAGAAGGGGGTCGAGAAGCTCAAACCCCACTTCTGTGGGCCTTATCATGTCTCTCGGAGGGTGGGGGAGGTAAAATATGAGTTGGAGCTATCCCCGAGGAGCCGGGTGCACAACATTTTTCATGTGTCTTGCTTGAAAAATGCACTGGGACAACAGGTTACAACAGCTATAGAGCTACCCCCTATGGACAATGGGGGACATTTGGTGCTAGAGCCGAAGGCCATTTTGGACACTAGGAAGAGACATCTGCCTAACAGGGTCATCAGGGAGTTTTTGATCCGATGGAGGAATCTGTCAGATGATGATGCCACTTGGGAGTGGGAGCAGATACTACAACATCCTTCATCGCAGTTGCTTGAGGATAAGCACCATTTTGGTGGGGAGCATTGTGATATTCCTACTTATTATTTTACTAAGTAAATATCAATTTTGCTCAATTTTGTCTTATTACATGGTTACACTTAGGAGAAGTGGGCATAGGGGACCCACATTCGATTTTTGGCATAAGAGGCACCCCAGCATTAGATTTCGATGGAAAGGTTGCAGCTTTGGTGGAGCGTGGGAGCCACCACAAGGGAATTTTGGCCCACATGGAGAGTATGCTCCCACTGGAGAGAAATTGCTAAGAGGAATTCAATGTGGACCCGCATGGTAAATATTAGAGGAAACTTGAAAAAAGGAAGGATGGGCTCTCATTTTTCTCATCATCTATCATTTTCAGAATTTGTCTTTTGACATAGCACGTTGAGCAGTGAGCCAATTCTGCATGTGTTGTTCAGCACACTGGGTGTTTCCAAGCGGAGATCCCAGCCCTTGCTTCGGTGGAGTTCGAGTTTCAGCCCAAGGAGGGAGTTTACTTAGCCCCAAATCATACCAAAAACACTAAGTCCTTACCACAGCAGGAGCATGCTACAACAACACAGGGACTGCGTAGTCTTGGGTAGAGACACTTTGGGAGGTTGAGGAGTGAGTGGAGTTTGTGGAGGAATCTTGGAGGGAAGGCCTGGGGAGCCTTCTAATAGGGATTATAGGAATTTTTGGAGAATTTAGTAGCATAATCTTCAGGTGGGTTGATTTTTCCAGTAGCACAACCACTCAAGCCAAAGAGGGTCGAATTTCCAGGGTCAAGCTTTGGCCAAACCCTTCGTGGGTTATTCTGGGTTTCTTGAGTAGAGGCCGAGATTAATTTCTTGAAATTTTCTTATCATTGGAGAGGGCCCTAACAGCATATCCTTTTAGGAAACAACACATTTCTAGGCATCTAGAACATAACACTTGGGCAGTGTAACAGCAGATTGGAGGAGGGTGTTTCACTTATCTTTTCGGGGCTTTGCTAGATTGCCTAGAGCAAGCCCAGGTGCACTCATTCAAGCACCTTGTTGTACACCTCTTTCCTTTAATAAAATGAGTACACGGTGTAATTTTGGATGCAAATTTTTGGTCTGATTGCTTGCTTTGGTTTCATGGTGTTTTCGTTTATTTTTCTTTTCATATTTACTATTAATTTTCCCTTAGGTATATTTCATAAACCAGCAAAAACTGCCCACTGATCCTCATAAGCCTTTTTATCATTGAGGCCTCTATTTTCTTCAATTTCCATTATTTTTCTTCAATTTCCTCTTCACATGCAACGTGTGACTTTTCACCTCTCTTTTCTCCTATTTTCCTTTATTTTCATAAACAAAATGCCAGTGATGCCTTTTTGCCTTTCCAACGCCTTTGCTATTGCCTTTGACAATTTCTCCTAGCCATGATAAACCAAATGAACACCCACACTAGGATGTTTTTCCCAACATTCAACTTGGAATATGTGTCCCATGACATTGGTCTTATTTTGCCTTTATTACATGAAATTTTAATCTGAGGTTGTTACAACTATGTTGATCACGGTGGTGATTCTTGAAGGTTATGGATTTTTCCTACTATTATTTTATCCATGGTGGTTTGTGTAATGTTCCCATGTATTTCATTCTCTTCTTGCACTCTATACCACAAGGGGCAATTTTTGAACTGGTGGCAATTCTATCAAATTCACATCTTTCAGAGTTGGAATTCTCAGGTATCTTATACTCTTCTCCGATGTTGGTTTACGACCGCTGGTATTCTGGTCATTTCTCATTATGGTTACAAGACTTGGTCTTTTCTGCTTCAATGGGTACATGTTCAGTTCATAGAATGGAACAATAATTATCCCTTGTATTTACTGTTATGGTATCTATCATTGGTGGTTAGAGGTCATAGTCTGCAATCTTCGTCCTTGATTGTGTTGGTTCTGAAGTCTTAGCCTATGTTGCGAGAGTCCTCGTGTCAAGTCTAGGGAACTTGGGTATCATCACAAACTTAGTCCTTGCAATTTGGTAACTGGGGTTGGTCTTGTATTCCTGGGTGTGTCCATCACTGGTCGCTTTTTGTGTTACATCCTCTATTATTTTTTTAGGGGATGATATTATTGTGCTTTAGTATGGTCTTAAAAAGTTAGTGGTTCTCCCTTTGGATTCTTTTCATCAAAGAGGTTCTTCAACAGGTTGCCTATTTTGTCTCTTGATGTTGGAAGTTATGGCTCCCCAATAATGAATGGTAAGTCATCGGGGCAGTTTTGGTCAACAGGGGGTTAGACATAGTCGTCAGTTCGCAGGGGATTCAATTGTTTCTTTATTTAATGTTGTACCCTTAGAAGTGTGTAGGGATATTCTACTTCTGAAATCCAAGGATTGCGAGGAATGTCCTTATTTCTCAGACTCGGAGGTCATTGATGTTAGTTGGTTACAGATCCCAAATCGTGGTAAAATGAGGAAAAAAACGATTGTTTGTCTTGAATTCCGAATCTATGCAGTTGTAGTTGGACTCTCTGTTTCACTTAGTTCTTAAAGACAATCATGTTCATAACTACAACATCTTCTTGGGTTTGGAGGATATTAAGATAATTCTCATAAATGTGAGATTTAAGGTCAATGAAATGGATGCACATCTATGTCGAGTGGAGAAATCTTTGGTTTTTGATTCGAGTTTTGGGGAGCTCACAGACCGTCGAGGAGACCCTACTAGAACTCCATTTGTAATCTCATCGGACCCTTGGATTCCTATGTCATCATATTAAATGATGATGTCTTCGGTTCCTCTGCTACTATATCATTTTCTGAGGTATGGGTACGATACTGCATCTTTTGGGTGTGTTCTTTGGACAATTACGTAAATGGAATTTTGGTAAAGACGTTATAGTTTTCACGACCTTCTCTTTGTCTGTTGTTTGGTCACGGATGGATTTCTCTTTGATGTCTGATTGGCAACTCTTACTCCCTTTTGGTTGGCGAGGTGTTTGATTGGTTCTGTGTATTTGTGGGATGGTGTATGCTTCAACTGTTACTGGTGTTTTTTGGAGGTCTTCATTTGCTTTAAGGCTCTCTACCATGGCCATCTATGTGTTTCATGGTTTTGTTCTATATGTGTTGGTGCTTTTGGTTGATGATGGTTGTGGTTATAATTTTGATGTATCCACTGTTTGTAATTTTTTTAGTTGTTGTTGCCCATAATGGAGGTTGTTGTTGTTGTTACTTATGTATTCTGAGGTGTAATAAATGGCCTCCTATGGTCTTGGTAGACTATATGTTGTTGTTCCTTATGTAATCTTGTTTCATGCAATGAAATATGTTGTTATTATTTATAAAAAAAAAATGATATTTTTTATTGAAATAAAATTGTGTCATTTAAATGATTTGTTACCAGTTTATGAATGATAGATTTTCATTTTTACTATTTTTTTAATCTTGGATTGTTACATGAAACTAGTTTTTTTCTATTTTTTCTTTTTATTTTCTATTAGAAATTTCTTTATATTCAATATGATTTTTTTTTAGGGATTTCACAAATTCAACACTAAGGTTCCAAGCCATTATAACAAAGTTCATCATGTCATTTGCTAGAATTAAAACTAGGTGGGGAGTATAACAATCATTCCCCACAATCCTTGGAGACAAAACCAATTGACAAAGACATGAATCTAGATATTCTAATATCCTTTGTAATTATTGGTTACTTTCAAAAGGGTCACTTTGGATGGAGTCATGTTTTTTAATAGTATTTAATCTTAATCAAATACATGAGTCTTTTTTTATATATATATTTTTGGGTTTTTTTGTTTCCTTTTCTATGAGAAATATCATTATATTCCATATGAGGAATATGAGACTACTCAAACTCAAGACCAAGGCTTGAAACTATTACAAAAAAGCTCAACATATTACTTGTGAAAATTAAACTTGGGCGGGGATGATAACAATCATTCCCAATTGGAAAATACATAAAACTAGATATTAGCACTTTGATTACAATATAACCTCTCACTTAAAATTAAAACTTAATTTCTTATTTTTATATATACATCACAGTGGTCTAGCAAGTTTAGTGTCTGCTCATATAAATCAAACTACCACTAACCCTCTGATTCCATCTGGTAGCTACGGGATGTCGGATCCTCTTCATCATCTTTTGCATCCCATAGGAAATGAGCATAGGATGCAAGAACATTGCTGCAGAATGGAGCCAACAGTGAGATAACATCAGTTAAATGGTTGCATATATTAAAATGCCTGAATCTATCCACTTTTATGGCCACTTGAGATGTAAAGTTTCCCTCCTTTTTTAGCCGACTTGAGATGATTAAATTTGTAAGTTCTAGAATCATCATTATGACAACCCACCAGATCCTATCTAGGCATCATCCCTAGACTTGGACTAGAATGACTGGAAATAACAGGCATCATCTCAACGTCAATGTCTAAGTAGCATCAAATGCAATCAAAGCAATGAAAGTAACAAGGTAAAGAGAGAGCATAAAACCAGTCAGGAGATAGGAAAGATACTCACCAGTCATCCGGAGCAGCCTCAACAGCTTGATCAAAGTAAGTTTGTGCACGAGGTGCATCTTTATGAACGTCCCATATAATATTGGCATAATTAGAGAGGGCCTCCCCATCACCCGGACTGGCTAGTATGGCCCTCCCATAATATTCCTCGGCTTTTTCCACATCGTGCTGGACCTAAATATACACAAAGCCTCCAGATTAAAAATTGTGATGTAAGAATATACATTTTATAAATTGAGTGTCTTTAATATATATTAAGAGATATATGATATGCAGTCAACAACACTAAGATGATTAGTTATAAACAGCATAAACGCAGTTCAGATTCCTCAATACTAACCTCCTGCAGGAACCTCGCATAATTCGTTAACAGAAGTGGGTTGTCAGGATCTGCCCGCAGCATTTTCTTATAGTATGCGTCTGTGTTATTGGAATCTGATCCAGACCCGTCTCCTCTGCCCCCGTACCGAACTCCACCTCCAAATCCTCCATTAACGGAACCTGTCGAAGTTTTAGTCTCAAGATCAACCCTATCGCACGCCAAAGCCACTCCAGTGCCTTCAAATATCCCGTCACTCATCAAATCATCATTCCTCCTTCCGCAGGGAAAAGACCCTTCACCTGCATGGACTCCAATTGCTGCCATGTTTTTCCCTCGAAATTCCTCCTGTTGGTCACCGTTGCTTTGAAGCCCAATTGACATTTGAGTATCAGAATCCTCAAATTCATCTTTGAGAACCTCATCCAATATAACATTGCTCACAAAATTTTCTGTAGAGAGCTTTCTACAGAGTTCCAAAGTACCAGACCTTAACCCCAGCCTCCTTAGACTGCCATTCGATAAGGAGTTATGAAAATCAACTCCAGACAGCGTCCTTTCGCATATGTGGTGTACATCGTGATGAAACAACTGACCATCACCATTACCAGTAGCGTGCAATTGGGTCAGCTGAACAGATCTGCGCAAATTCAATTTTGATTGTGGTTGAAGTCCAAAGAGGGAATTCAGCCCGTGAGTAGAACTGCAGAGTAACATAATGGCATTAACGCCTAAGAGAGCTACCTCCAAATTTCTGGTAAGAGTTCAGTACCATGTTCATGCACTTAGAGGCACAGAATGAGTAGATATATAAGGCTGACATAAGACGAGTTAAAATATGAAGGCGGGTTGAAAGTAGGTTAATCGCGGTTAAAGTATTTTCTGTCACATAGTGGAGTGAGGTGAGATAAAGGTGTCCTGTCGATGGGAATTGTTTACCAGTGGCGGCCGCCGGCGTTGTTGATTTTCCCAATTCCGATTATGCGTTGGACATTGAATCTGAACGGGCAACAAGGAATGAATTAGATTCGCGATGTGAATGGTTTACCAGGCGCGCCGGCCGGGTTTTCAAAATCTAATGAGCGGTTGTAGGGGTAAGAGAGAGATATGGGCAGGCCACAGGAGTTGGGTTTGGCGTTTTGTTGAAGTATCTATGAACTGTGTGTAACAAAGGTTTGGAGTATTGACGACTTATATACCTGTGGTATACGAGCTATCGCATGCGTTTCATTTTGAACCCCTTGTTACCCAGGATTATATACCTTGGTTTCGCATCATTGAAACGCTTCATTTGTTTGAAGCGTTTGCCAGAAAACAAATTAAGAGAGGTATGGTGGAATGAACGTGAGCCTCTGTAGAAAAAGCATCAAGTTCAATGTAGGTAAATGAAAATTGAGTTTGTTTTGTTTTTTTTCTTTACGGCATTTTTTCATTAAAAAAAGTGTATAAAAAATATAGGTCATTTTTCTCAAAATCTCTTATAAGTGTTTCTTCAACAACAACAAAAACAAGAGATCATATTCTGTAAGTTTTAAAACTATTCTATTTTGGTTTATATTTTTAAAGTCTCTCACACGATTGTAGAGATCTACTTGTATTCAGAAAAAATATAGTTCTAACTGAGATACACAACTAATGCCTTTCTTGGATAGGAGATCCATGACCTAGTTTTGTTCCCTATATATGTGCCCAAAGGAAATAGACTCGAAAAAACTCACCAGATTTCAAATACGACGCATCCAGTTGAATGGAATGCGAGGATTGAACTGTGATTGATCCTTAACCCATTCAAAAATGCCTTTTGCATCTCCATGGATGTGAAGTGTCTCTAGCCCCAACCATCTAGAGCATATCCGAACCCCCCATAATGTTATAGTTTAAACCCTTACGTTTGTACCTCTATCACCCTCCCACCAGAAGTGCTAATATATGCCAAGTTCTAACACACTAAATGCTTCGTAGCCACAATGCTTTTACTAACAAGCACCGTCAAAAACCTGTCGACATATCTTTCCAAATGTCTTTAAACATGAACTATCTCTTTTTATTGTGCTTCTTCATCGACCCTATTTTTGAAAAATATGTTGTTGCCTTAATGATAACAACTCTAACGTTAGCATCTGTCTTATCAAACAATGGAGAGTTACTGCTTCTCCAAATGGACCAAATAGTTTAAAAAGGAAGGGATTTATATTTCTTTTGGGAAAGAAACCAAGAAGATAGACAAGGCTCCATAGATTGTAACTCTCGAACCTCTATGATGTTTAATGCATCCATTACACCTTCCCACACCCCCACTGCAAATGGACATCTCAATAAAAGGTGACAAACATCCTTAGACCCCTATTTACACATGGCGCATATACTTGGACCAAAGAAACCTCTACGAAGTAGGTTGTTCCACGTCAAGATTCTATTGTGTAGCGCCAACCAACAAAAACATAAGATTTTTCCTGGAACCTCCCAATTCCACGCATGTTGAAACCACTTAAATTCTTCTTATGGCACCTTCGCCTTGGGAAGCCTACTATATATTTCCCGGGCAACCGCTTGCCCCTTGTTCAGTTTCCCGTCCCAAGCCATCCTATCCCCATTTGCATTGATATGAATACCAACAACACATAACTGTGACAAATATTCTTCCCTTTCAATACCAAGGCCCCCCATTACGCCCAGATCATCTGCCTTATACCAATGTTAGAAGAAATTTCCATGACTGTGAGCACGAAAAATCTGATTAAGATAGAAGAAACCTTTGTCGTGAAGAAAGTTTAGAAGGGGTATTCATAAGGAATGATTCCCACAGAGACCCCTTAGTGCGTCTAATCCAATCTCAATCTGTGTATTGTCACCAATGTCCCACTTAAGAAACCCAAGTAGCCATGGGATGTTTTTCATCATACTACACCAAATGTGAGAGGAGCCTGTTTCATACGTTGCTCGCCCCCTTATCCATTTAGTAAAACGATCCCCCTTCATATATTTTTCTCTGTTGATCTGTGCCCAAATGCCACTACCCTCTGTCGCCCTCTAATGATTTTTTATAAGTAGGGATCTATTAAAAGAAAATAAGTCCAAAATGCCCCAATCTCCATCAAAGACCAGACATGCAATCATGTTCCATTTAACCAGATGCATCTTGCCCTTTTGTAGTTGACCAACCCATATGGACCTAGCCATAGTAGACTAGATCTTATGGATAATCTCCTTAGGAGGTTGAAACAAGTGCATCCATTAAATTGAAATGTGAAGTAAAACTGATTTAATTAGAGTCATGCAACCTCCTATAGATAACCATATGTGTGTCCATCCAACCAACCTCTTATCGAATCTATATAACAGCCACTTCTAGTCCTTAATACCATATCTATTTGGTTATAATCTCAACCCCAAGTATGTGAACCCTTCCTCGATATGACAGGATTAATCTCAAAAAGTTTACAGATGTCAATAATTATCACATCCTCTGGTTACCCAGAAATCAGAATAGGCTTCGGTTTGAGTTGAGATGAGAGGAATGTGGAAAGGGAAGATAGGTTCTACTCCTCAAAGGAGGTCCATTACATAGTGTTACAAATGAGGCCAGATGGTTATACACAAGCAATCTTCCACCCTTAAAATATGGAAGGGAGCATGAGGTGAAGACCCTACTTACGATATTATAATGGCATTGTAACCGAGGCCACAATTTTGTCTGGAAAGTTATTTTTTGCCAGAATTTGGCCATTTCTTCAAAAAACCTCTCCATATGACCATTTAATTTTTTTTATGGTGGAAATGGATTCAGCACCATAAAAACCTCCCGGGCACCTAAAATACTAAAACTTGACCGCTGTAACCCAAATTTCCCAAAATATCTACAAGATTTTGGTCAAAATCTTGCCAGAATTTCCACTATTTTTGAAGCAAAATTGCAGATCATTAAACTATTTTGATTATAATTTATGTTTTTCCAAACTTCAACCTAAACACAATGAAGATGTAAAGTGAGAACGATGCATTTACTAAAATTAGTAATATGAATGATAAAATATCATTAGTAAACAAACTATGTTGGACTATGATTTGACAAGATCTAAACTAAAGGACTTGAATGAATGAAAGTGAATATGTGAAATAGTATAACTCATCATCAGTGAGTGATAGGATATCATTAGTGAACAAACTATGTTGGACTATGATTTGACAAGCTCTAAAGTAAAGGACTTGAATGAAAGTGGATATGTGACGTGGTATAACTCATCATTAGTGAGTGATAGATGCTACACAATTTGAATTTTAAAGTGACTATCCACTTAGATTATATATATATGCTAATGTAGGTTGATTTATGGTTGTTATTTAAATAAAAACCAAGCCACAACTAATTATTTAGTTGGTGGTCTATAAGGGGGGTAAGAATGTCTTAGGACATACTCCAAGCCCCCACACACATATAATTATAATTATAATTATATTTTTTTAATGTGGTAAAATTTACTATAATGTTGTGCCATTACTGATATTATTATTAAAAAAACTATATCATTTATATGATTTAATATTAGTTTGGAAAGAAATATTTTCATTTTT